>VZTU01031798.1:12833-143235 GCA_013400835.1 Zapornia atra
CCAGTACCTGAAGGGAGCTTATAAGCAGGAGGGGATTCAACTTTTTAAAAGGGCAGATAATGGCAGGACAAGGGGGAATGGATTAAAACTAAAGGAAGGAAGGTTTAGATTAGATCTTAGGGGGAAGTTTTTTACAGAAAGAGTGGTGAGGTGCTGGAACAGGCTGCCCAGAGAGGTGGTGGATGCCCCGTCCCTGGAGGTGTTCAAGGCCAGGTTGGATGGGGCCCTGGGCAACCTTGTGTAGATCCAGGCCTGGAGGTTGGTGTCCCTGCCTGTGGCAGAGGGGTTGGAGCTCTATGATCCTTGGGGTCCCTTCCAACCCACACCATTCTAGGATTCTATGAAAGCACTGTTTTCTGATGCAAGACACTTTTTCCTATGATAAACAGTGTGGTTCAAGTAAGATTATTTAAGAGGGCTGATGGTGTAATTAAAACAGTGCAGGACACTGAATAGGTGTCTTAACATGTTCATATATACAAATAATTATAAGGCTTTATTATTAATACATCTTAGCTGTTCTGTTATGTAAACAAAATCTATTGAGGGTAGGGAGGATTATTCATAAAAGTAATTTATTAACTCTTCATAATTGTACTTTTTAAACTAAAGTCTTATTCGGAGTCATCTTTCTGTACGGAAAGAAACCTGCAAAAGCAATACCCCATGTCCTGTTTTGTAGGGTTGGTTTTATATTTGCTTTTCTCTGTTGGGATGGGAAGGTTTGTCAGGTTCTGCAGGCTGTTTCTTCCTTGCATTTCTGAAATAATACTTTTCCAGCTTTTGTTAATAAAATAGGTTCCCAGTTATTTATGTAGTAGGACAAAGAATTATATTTAATTGCATGAGAAAGCATTTATATCAGTAGTCAAAGTTAAACAGTAAAATAAAACTTAGGATACTGAATAACAGTATCAACTTTTGTCCTTTAAAATCCTTATTGGGGTAATTGCCTGTTTGCTTAGGGCACAGTGGTAGCAATGGATTTCACAACAGTTGTCAACAATTAACATCACAGGAGTTGTAACAGCTTTACTCCAGTAGTGAATGTAGCTCTGCTTTATCTTTTTGAATGATTGTTGTGCATTATGCTGCAAAAGAATTAAGGTTAAGTTCCTAGGTTTGGGATGCTTTGGTTGGTTTGGGGTTTTTTTTGGTTTTCTTTAGTGGGATGATTTTTTGGTAATAAAATCTGCCCCATTTTACACTGCATGATAGGATCTGTGAAGATATTTTATTTATTGTTACAAGCATGTTACTGCTTTTACTCTTTGTTTTTTGTCAAGCAATTGGATTATCTATGGAGTAATATTTTTTTTCTTTTCCCTTAGGGCATGTATTTAATGTTAAGATCTATTCAGTGGGTATCTACCTCATTTAACAAAGTTTGACTTAAACCTTAATAAAAATTTGTCTTCAGATTAAGTATTGTATGTCATATATAATATACTTTAATTTGCACTTAGCAATTACAGCTCTGCCTGGAAAGGGGAGGTTGATTTGATTAATCACACTTGAAGACTGTTACAGTGAATAAGAAAATGGTTTGACTTGATTTCTGACATAATTGCTGCTTTTGGATTGGCATCACCTTCCACTGGTTGAGAACAGGGGGACTGATTTCATGTAAAAGGCTTGTGAAAATGATGAAGTGATGTTGAAGTTGATAGTATTTTAAATACAGTTTCATAGGAAGATCAGTGAGGAGAAAAAAACTCATGTTACAATACCACTACTGTAGTACATAAACTTTTTAATCTTAACTGCTGTGATCTTGCAATAAGCTTATTGCTGCTATTGTCCCTGCAGATAATATAAATAAAAGAAGCTATGATGGAAGGAAGGAGGAATGGGAAGGTAATTTTTTATTTTGCTTTCATCATTTTAACATTTTAGGAATAGCTGGGTTTTGTTGGTCTGTAACAACTTCTTTGTTAGGGTTTTTTGAATAAAATTGATTTGTCCAACTGTGGCATTTGTGGGACAGAGCCCCAGCTGGAAGTCTCTCTTCTGTTTAGAGCTGTCTTACAACATCTGTCTCCTGGTTTTATTCTTTCCTTGCCTTGGTACTTGAACAAGTTCCTTGATGCTCACAGTTGTATACTTAACCTCTTGCTTGGAAAGTGAGAATGCCCTTTTCTAGTACTAACCAAGTAATAGTGCTAACTGTGGTGGAAAATTGTCTTCTAATGTAACTTTGCTTTTATTAGAAAGCAGCCTTGGAATTCAGAATTAAATAATTGCAACCCAAATGTCGGTAAGCTGCTTAGATGTTTGCATTTTGGAGGCTTTTCTGGATCCTTCCTTATAAAAGGAGAAGCTTACACTTAACCTCTCAGCTTGGTTTGCTGATTAAACTCCAGCTCTTCCTCATAGTTATATGTATTTCCGTGGCCAAGGAGCAGTGGCCTTGCAGGTGTGCACTGCAGGCAGGCAGCTTCAGAACAAACCCTTTGATCGTGACCTGTCAGTAAAAAACAATTTGGCAGAGTTCTGGCCTCCTAAGCACCCAAAATCCACTCGTCTCACTGCTTAGGCTTCCTTCTTATTAATAAAAACCTCAACTGGTAATTCTGTTCTGATGCCTTTCAGGTCTCTTATGTTGTTCTCTACATCTCACAACTCCCTTCACTTTTTAAAGTGAGAGCTGGTAACTTTTTAGTTTGAGCCCTGCTATGGATTTTCTCCACTGTATTGTGTTTTTGTAGGGCTCCTGTACATTTTGAACAACATCTGTTATCTTTTCTCTGTTCTCCAGCTCTTCTTATTCCAGCAATAATTTTTATATGTTGGCAGTGTTGGTGCCAGAGTCATTCTCTTGTCATAACTTTTAGAACAGCTGCATGGTTGTCTGGTAGCTGCTGAGTAGGATCTGAAAAAGTCTATGAAAAGATTCTGGGAGCTGCTTTCAAGACTGGCCTGACTGCCTGGGTCTTCAGCTGAATATCTGTTGTTTTGTGGAGAAATTTCTGTTGCTGTTCTACTTCAGTCTGGTACTTCATGGGGAGGGGATTGGATCCTGAGTGGGTGGGTGTTTGGCCTTGTTCCTCTCCTGTGATCACCCTTTGTTTCCAAATCTTCAAGTTCTGCTGCCCAGCAAAGGAAACCTCACAGCTGTACTCATGCTGTGTGGTTCCTGTGTTACAACTCATGGCCTGTTAGGCTGAGCTGCTGCCTTTGGCTGGTGAAGTCTCTGTAAACCTGTTAGGCCTGCTCTTTTTAGGCTTGGGCATGTGTGGTGTCATGCCTGGCTACATATGCTGTCCGCTGGCTTCTGCGGGGGCAATGGTGGCAGGTGTTCACCAAAAACTGGAGCAGATCAAGTGGTGGTGGTTTCTGTCACCCATACCAAAACAAGAGAGACTCCTGCAGAAAGCACTGCCTCTACAGCTTGTATCTGTAACATTGCTGGGCTGCTGCAAAGAGTGGTTTGGACAGTAACTACAGCACAGTACGTACTGTGAATACTAAGTGCTGTGCTCCTTAGTATTCTATCCTTCAGTGTATTTAAGATGCAGACTAACTATAATGCTACAAGTGTTTTGCTATGGCTACCTCAAAACCCTAAGCTAGAAGTCAAGTACTGCTCCTAATTTTACACTCCTGCGCCAGCATTTATAGCCTTGACAGAGATGTACTGAACTTGAGAGTAGGGACAAGATTAAAAAAGAATCTCTGGCAATAGAAACCCTTTTTCATGAAGGAGAAAGAGAAATAGGCCACAGAACAGTTGTTTCAATTTTACCAATTTGACATCATGAGTACCTGTGGTCCAATAGATCTTTCTCAATGTGCTTGACCTTGCAGAGGCATGAGGAACTCTAATTGCTTCTAAGCAGAAAGTTTTGCTATCCAGTGGATGCGTTGTCAACTACTTGAATGAAAAATACTGATTTGTCCTGTCTCTGAAAAAGACTTAAATTATTAATTTTTGGGTCATTTACTCATGCTGTATGTTTTTCAAGTCTTGCCAAATAATTTTGGGCTGTGACCTGAAGTGGTGGAATATAGCAGTATTTTGGTTCCTGGTAAAAATTAGAACCTTATAATGCACAAGAGCTGCCAGCAGAGAGTGATATATGGTGTATGTTGTTTAATGAATGTGACTTCTGAATATCTGTAATGGCTTGCCTTACCTTCCCAAAAAAATCTGTGCCTGAGCATCTCTGGATGGTGGGAGGAGTTGTTGTTCAGTATTGAGACATTCCTTGCAGTCTAGTTTCACGAAGGAGTTGGTGGTAATGGGTTATTTGTTTAAAACACCCCAAAAACCAACCACCATTCCTGAAAAAGGACTAAAATGCTGGAAACAAAAACCCGAATGGAAATTACAAAGGTGATGAGCCTGATTCTGCCCCCAGTGAAACTGGTCCTAAAATAGTTGTTACCTATGGCATTTGACCACTGTTTAAAGAAAAAAAAAAATTACTGGTAGTTGGGAAAACTACAACCAGAAGATCTGAAAGAGGTGTGGAAGTAGAATGTAGGTAGAGCTTGGAGTGGCACAGGCAGAGAGGAAGATTAATCTTAATGTACTGAATTTGGCTTTGAACCACACAAGGTCAGACCTGCATGCAGCTGTCCGTGAAGGGAACATGAACAAAGATAAAGTAAACAGAATTCTGATCAATTTTTAAGCCTCTATTGAAATGTGGTAATTCACTTAACAGTCAGAGTCCAATGTAGCTGTTAATGTGGTATCTTTATTGCAGTGCTGCGTGCCTGGGGGATGGCTCCTCCCAAGGCACACCAAGCAGCAAGGGCAGTGTGTTTATATACAGGCCTTGTATACCTATTCAATAAAGTCCTGAGAAATCGAATGCATATTCATAGCTGTTCCAGGGATTGAGGGTTCTACCTTCTTTCTTCCTTCTATGGTATTTCTGCCTCTCAACTAATTTGAGTTGAGGGGCATGCTTCCTCTTCCTTGTCTTCCTCAAGGGTTGGAGCTTCATCCCATCACACTCTTCAGTTCGTTGAGGTTCGTGGCTGGTCTGATCTCATGTGCATCCGTTCTTGCTTGCACAGCAAGAATTTCAATGCTCCTTATCCACAAAGTTTCCTCCTGAAAACCCTGGTTATCTACAAAGTTTTCTCGTCAAGACCCTTCTTTTGCTATATTAAATGTCCTTATCCATAGTTTCCTTGTTAGTAAGCAACCCAGTGACATAATGTAATCAATTTAAACTGGATCTTTCTCAAGGATGTCCTGCTTACTCACTTCACTGTGACCACTTCTAGATTTTGAGGAGTGTGTGGAGTGTTGTCAGAACCATTGCTTGGACTGTTCTGCAGGTGGCAGACTGTGAAGATGTTGGTTAGGAGATTCTAATTCATCACTGGTAGTTATAGGCATCATATGGGCCAGTAAGAATGGGTGACATGCTTGCTTTTGGCCTTTGTAAAAGTGTCTTTGTAAAAAAGCACTGCTATAAAAAAGAGCTGTTAATCCTGAATCTGCAACAGCATCCAGCACAAAGAAAAATGTTTTATCAAACTAGGGAGAATGTTAACTTTCAGGCTCATGCCTGAGGAGTTTGTGGTTCTGATGGGGCAGTCACAAAGTGGAACCACCCCCCACCAGAACCCTCGGGTGTTTTTAAAGAGGTTAATTTTCTTTCATAGAAATCTATGTATTTTGTATTGTTCTCTCTACTGCTTGGTAAATACTGAAGAATTAAGTAGGAACTTTGAGAGGTTCTTGGAATATCCTTTATTGCTATGCTGCTTTATTTTCCAGATGCAGTCTGAAGAAATGGATAATATAATTATGGCTTAATTGCTGAATTGAAAATGGGGTGAAGTTTTGATATACTAGGCAAACTCAATTTTAGGTAGCTTTCAGACTTGGTTAGAACCAATGGGTTGCATAATTAGGTTTCCAAGTAGCATAAACAGAAGTGTAAGTAATGTTAAATGTGAAGGCCATGTCAGTTGGCAATAAAATGCCATGTCCAGCTTGCTTGAAAAGATTATCTTGTAGTGCCTTTGAAATTTAAATGCTGTTTGTAATGTCCCATTAGTCAGTTTGTGCTGGGAGTTCTGCAGCTTTGGGAACAATGACACTATTCTATATTCACATCATAGCTGTGTGGACAAGGAACATCAGTAGTGACTCTTATACATCATCAATAGCATAAACTGCTGTTCAAATGAAGGACTGAACTCTTCAACCTGGCTCTTCGATTTAGTTTACAATGAATTTATGTATGAAAAGAATATAAAGGTTTTGGATGCAGTTGTAAATGCAAGAGACCATAGTTGGCTATTAAGATAAATAGTAGTTACATTGAAAATTGGGTCTGTCAGGTGGGTTTTTTTTTTAATTTTTAACACTTTGAAATTTGACTCTGTTCCTGAAAAATCATCTAATGGGAACCTGGTTTATTAGGCATTACGTACTATGATACTAAGGCTTATATTTTGGTTAAAAAGAACAAACCCAGATGTTTCAAAACACTGGGATTTTTTTCCTTGATTTCTTTGAACTAGTTACAGAAATGCATTATCTTTACTGACGCTTTTTATTATATGAAGATGCGAGCTAATTAGTTGTTAACAAGTTGCTAGGTGACTGCTTGACAGGATGCTCCTGTTCAGCTGGCTACAGCTGTGTTTGCTTGTGTAATAAAAATGGGGGAAGAAAATGAAGTGTTGGGGTAAAGTGTTGAACCTGTAAAATATTCTTGCAAGTAAATACTACCAGTTTATCATTGCCATGATTGCTGATGGGCAACAGATACCAGTTCTCCAAGGAAAACAGCTTCCTTTTCTACTTAATTAAAAACTTCAATTATTTTAACTTGAAAGTTGTAGAACGTGTGTGTGTCTCAATGTTTGGATTTTTTTCTCATATAAAAGTGTCAATTTGGATTTGTGAAAAGTTCAACCATCTAAACTTAACCTGCAGCCCTTTATAATGACCCTATGCTTGGGAGTTCCTGATTTGAACAATACAGAGAAGGTAACCTACTGTACTAAAGTCTTTCTTTCAGCTGCCTAGATCATGTAAATTCCCTCCTTACTCCTTTCCTGTAAGAATCAGCTGGTGAAATATGGGTGCTTATCTCAAGGGGGGACAGTTCTATAAATTGGGTAATAGAATAGGCTGGAATGGAAAGCTGTTAATTTTTATCACCAGAAACCTGGACACTTAGCACCTTAACCACAGTAGGGGGAAAAAATAAAGATCTAGTTCACCATCATGTTTTGAATGTAAGTAACCCCAGCTATCTCATTTCCCTGTTTGCATTTATTTGCTGGCTAGTCTTCATGGTCAGATGTTTTGAAAAAATGATTTACACACAGCTAGACAGGAACTATGAAACAACCTGCTTTTGGGTTGAGCAAACTTAATATGTTAATCTTGGCTTAATTTAATTTGTTCTAATGGCAGCAGTGACTTTTTAAATGGTTCATTTGGTGCTTAATTATTGTTGAAGGGATTTAGTACACTATGAGAACACTCATACTGGTGTCAAGTGCAAAACCCTTTCATCTGGGTACATTGCTTGTCTTTTCACTGTGCTGGGGTAAGAGCAACAGTGGGAGGGAAAACCTGGTGATTTGATTGCTTGGAGACAAAGGCTTCTTCTGAAAAGGCTCTTAATGTCATGATACATTTTATTTCCTGTGATGGAGTGTGAGAGGCATAGCCACTGTTAGTGAATGCCTCAAGCTGGTGGTCTTTTATTGATCTCTTTGGAGGCTGTAGGAGATGTTGAACCAGTGTCAGAGAAGGGGCTCGGGCGGTAAGGGGTTGTGCTCATAGCAAACTGTTGTGCTTTAACCTGGTAGGCAGCTAAAACAACCACCCAGCCATTTGCTTACTCCACTTGCATTGGGATAGAGGAGAGAACTTGGGGGTGTGTAAGAGAAGGAAAAAACCCCTGTGACTTGAGATAAAGACAGTGCAATATGACATAAGAGGGAGAGAATAATACTAATAAAAGTAGTGATAAAAGAATATGCAGAAGTGATGCACAGCACAGTTGCTCAGTGCCTGCAGGCCACCCATACCCAGCTAGTTCCTAAGCCATGATCTAAACCCCCAGCTGGCTTCCCCCAAGTTAAAAAATGAACATGACATCATATGGTATGGAATATCCCTTTGGGCACTTTGGGTCATCTGCCCTGGCTGTGTCCCTTCCCAACTCCTGGTGCACCCTCAGCCTACTGGGTGGCAGGGCAGTATGAGAAGCTGAAATGTCCTTGACTTGATGTAAACATTGCCTGTCAACAACCAAATAATCAGTGCTGTCAACATCATTCTCATCCTAAATCCAGAGCACAGTACTATACCAGCTACTAGGAAGAAAATTAACTCCATCCCAGCCAAAATCAGGGCAAACTCACAGGATTCTTTGATAACTTGCTTTTATCTTGTTTAATAAGGATATTTGCATTTTTCTTCATGATGATTTCTAGCTCTAAATGAGTGAATGTGGTTTTAGGCATCTGTGATGGAGGCATTACCTGTTGATAGAGCAGGTACAGCACAGAATCTGGTACCTGCCCATGTTATGATGTTAAAGCTACACATAAAGGAGCAGGTTAACATGGTCAGGTACTGTGGAGAGTGATGCATATGTAGAAACTACACAGTAGCGCTGAAATAGCTTACAGAACCTCACCTTCAGTGTTCCCATTAATCCATTTTCCCAGGGATTTGTTCTGAACTTCAACTACTTGTTACATTCAAATAGTTATTGTGGGGGAGAAAGGGGATCAACATCCTTAGGTGAATGTTTTTTGACCTGTATGGAGACAATACATAAAAGTAGTAAACTTTCACAACTTTCCTTTTAAAACATCTAGTTTGTGTGAGTATATGACACTGTAAATTGCTCAGAGTTGCATTAAGATGTACAAAGGTGGGGAACATAATTAATTGGCTTAAACGCTTGTACGACTGCATCTGCTGCAAGGATGATTCTGATGATCCCTTTATCCATCCTAAGCTAACATGTCTGTTCTCCCTTCCCTCATCTTCTGTCCTTACTCAGGGACATCTAGTGATGCACATGGTACAATTGAAATACCATCTCCCCAGTGAACCTCAGAACAATTTATACTTGTTTGTATCTAGGAAAACTATCAGTTCATTTGGTAGCTCTCGGTTGGAAACGCAGTGCCCCCAGGTGTAAATAGTAAGGTCACGGTGGGGAGTTGCTTCTTGTTGAGTGAAGATGAGATTTGAATGCAAGCAGTAGGAGATAGGTTTGTATTTTCTACTGAAATTACCTTCAGGTTACACTGTGACAGGACTATAAATTGAAAAGGGACAGATCTGTCCAGCAGTGCACTCCTGCAATGCGAGGGCAGCGTACCTCACTAATAAGTCTTGCTCCTGAGCGGTAGTGGAATGAGTTCAGGTCTCGTTTGCTTTCATGGTGCGGTCTGAGTGGTATCTCTGTGATATCCTTCAGCCTTGTGGTCTGACTGGGCGCATTAGCAGTCACAATTACCACACCAGGAGCAGCTACATTAGTTTGGCACACCTAGCTGGGAGTGATCACTGGCTGTTTTTATCAATAGCTTTGTACCTCCCAGGTAAATAAGGCCTCAGCACTGTTTCCAGTGCTGCCTTGCTGTTGGTGTCTCCTTTTCCTCATCTTCTCCTGAAAACATTGTTGAATTCTCTTAACTCTGTAAAAGATCAAAGCAAAACCTGCCTCTTCACTACTCCTTTTTAAAAAAAACCCAGACTATTATGCTGCCAATTCCTATCTGTAAAACTAGTCTGTATTTATTCTATCAGGATGGCTTTTGCAATCAAGTCCTATATCCTTCCAGTTTTCCATGAGAAATAATTAGATTTTCCAATTTAGATTAGGGCTGGTAGGCTCTTCACTCTTCATTCTTATCTGCTGTGTTATGATACTTGATCCTTACTTGAGCTCTAAGGAGTTTCCTGGTGTAAAGAAGAGTCACTGGTGCAGCTCTGGTTTAATTTTATACAGTTGCCATTTCAAAAACTTAATTTGCTCATTGTTTTACCTCCAATAACTTGAAGTTTGGGATGAATAATCTCAAACAATATACAAGTTTTTTCAATTAATTTAATTCCAGTTGACACTGGTGGTGTATAGCCTTCTAAAAATCAGTAGGCAGAGCTAGTGATCACAATGTTGTTTCAATTCCTTATCTCTCTGTCCACCTCTCCAGAACCCTCTTTCTTCACCATTCAGAGCTGAGTTAACAGTAGGTGCTTCAGTGTTCAAACTACTGTTTTTCTCCTGAAATAATCATTTAAGATTTTTGGGGCTACAGATGTTTTGACTAGTTTCATTAACCAAAGAGTTCTGAGTGCTTATTGTCCTGTTTAAATGCTCTTTATGACTTTTCTGTCTGGTAGGAGAAAATCCAAAGAAAAATCAGAGATAGCAGGTGATCTTTGGCCATTATATTTCTGTTTTTATTTTTTTTTCCCTTTTTATTTTTTCATAACTATTATTCTGGGGCTGCCTTGTGCTGTACATTGTATTGGCTCTCTCTTCCCTAATACTCCCATGGAATGACTCAATCTGACTTACTGTGATCGGTGGAAGTTTCCTTAACACTTCCCTCCCTGCATGAGCCAGCAGTGTGTTACCGCAGCCAGGAAGGCCACTGGGAACCTGGGGTGCATTAAGAGGAGCATGGCTAATGTGTTGAGGGAGGTTATCCTCCCTCTCTGCTCTAGTGAGGCCCTGTCTGGAGCACTGTGTCCAGTTCTGGGCTCCCCAGTTCAAGACAGACAGGGAACTACTGGAGAGAGTCCAGTGGAGGGCTATGAGAATAGTGAGGGGACTGGAACATCTATTGTATAAGGAAAGGGTTGAGGGATCTGGGTGTCTTTAGCCTGGAGAAGACTGAGAGGGGAATCTCATCAATGCTTCCAAATATCTGAAGGGTGGGTGTCTAGAGGGTGGAGCCAGGCTCTTTTCAGTGGTGCCCACTGACAGGACCAGGGGCAACAGGCATAAAGTGGGACACCGGAAGTTCTGTTTGAATATGAGGAAAGAGTTCACTGTGAAGGTGACAGAGCCCTGGCACAGGCTGCTGAGAGAGGTTGTGGAGTCTCCTTCTCTGGAGATACTCAAAACCCACCTGGATGTGTTCCTGTGCAGCCTGCTCTAGGTGATCCTGCTCTGGCAGGGAAGGTTTGACTAGATAATCTCCAGAGGTCCCTTCTAACCCCTGTCCTTTGACTCCTTTCTTACATATTGCAACTCTCACTTTGTGGACATCTGCCTGAAAGACTGGCTGTTGACATTTTGTACTGAAAACTGTCAGTTCTCCACAAAATGTCATTTTGTAAGTAAAAACTTCACTTTTCTGTAGACCCTGCTGCTCAGAGATGTGGAACAACCCTTCTGCTACTGAAGAGGGATGCATTGCAGCTTTATATACTCTTCTAAGTTCAAAATTTAAAAGGGTTGCTTCTCTGTTAGCATATCTGTTAAATATTTCAAGACCCATATCAGATGATTTCAAGTTGGCTGCTCAGCCCTGATGAGAATTTCTGAAGCGCCCAGAATCAGTAGAAAGGAACAAGAAAGTTGACTTTGCCTTTGAACACTAAAATTTGCTTTTCCTGTTCTGGTAACTGAAAAATATTGCTGATCTTGGTCTCTGAACAAAGCAACCCTGCTCTGATGAAATACCTTTGTTTACAGGCAGTGTCACACGTTGAATCTCTTCGAAAATACAGCCCATCTACACTGTAATGGTGATGCCTCGGAAAGCCGGAATCAAACCTCACTAGCCTTGGTGACTATGAAGCAGGTATCCTTTATTGCAGCGCTGGGCACACAGGGGATCGATCGCTCCTCTAAATGGGTGTGCCCATTACAGCCAAATTTCTCATATTTATACAGATTAACTATACATATTCATTATAATTTCTAAGAAAAGGCAGGGTTATGCAAATTATTTCCAGGAATTCATTTACATTAACTCCTCCCAGATAGAGCATGCTCAGTGACATTCAGGGGGTCTTCTGGTGGTCTTCAGGGATGAAGGCTGGACGTCTTCCTCTCTCTGAGTGCATGCTCTTTACGGGTTTCTCCATGCTTATCTGGGCTCCCAACACCTGCACCGAGTAGTTAGTTTTTCACTGAAAACAAGATAGGCTCTGACTTTTAATTGGCCGTTAGTCTCATTATTTATGACTCCTCTATCTCCTACTTCCTCTGGTTTCAAGGCTGTTGCACTGTAATGGTTAAGTTTTGTAGCCGCTTTCATGAAACAGCTTATGTGATTACAGCCAAGTTCTGCTAAAATTCAAAACTAATCTATTCCTAAAAACACACCAATTCTTACTTTATCTTCAAGGCTGTTACTGTTGCATTGTTGTGGTTAAGTTTTGCAGCTGCTCTCACAAGCAGCTTACACAGTTGCAGCTTTCTCTTAAACTAGTCTATTCTTAAAACTATGAAAATTCTTATATTAAAGTTGTATTAATTTTCTCTTAAGCGACACCTATATCAACCTATTCAGCATGATTACTTTTCACTGAATCAGTGGGATGTATGGTTTTTGCTTTTAGCCTGGCAACACCTGTTTCCTCACAATTGAATTTGCCAGTTTACTTCAGCAATCCCATTATCAGGTTATGTAGTTCTGCTACTCATTAGGGTGGTTGCTTGCGTAGGGTGTGAGTACAGTTGTTTTGCCTCTTGGAGAAGCAGTAAAGATACACCATTAATTTTATTCACCCCAATTTGATGCTACTAGGTTATAAATATGCAAATAAGGTTTGGCTGCCTCTGTTCTTCTGGTTCAGTAGTGGAACGTAACCGATTTCCTTTCCAGTCTTCTCCCCTATGTTCTTTATAGCAAGACTTTAAAACATCGTCGTGGGGAGGCAGACACAATCTGTAATGCTGATGCCAAAGTTCAAAGGCCAACCCCAGATCTTGATGGCAGTTTATGATTCCTACTATGAATTAAGCTATTTTATTTCTTATTCTTTCTGGTGGTGTTTCTATACATTGGTTACTGGCATGATTCACTTTCCACTGTGGGAGAATTTATTTTTATCATTGTGATTTCATTATTAAATCTCACATGCTTCATTTGTTGTTCTCTTGATCTAACTTTGAGTATTTATTTCTTTTTCTGTATTAAAGTGAATGTTCAGTTATGGGGATGTAATGATCTGTAACAACAAACTTAATGCCTAAAATGCTCTTAAATCTTCCACTATTTTGTTCTCAAACCATTAGAAAAGCAAACTCATAAAACACAAGTGGCTTTACTTGCATAACAATTAATAAAGGTTTTATTTTAGACCTAATTTTTTTGCTATGTTTCATGTTGCAGTCATGATATATTTGTGCAAAGTGTACTCTTTTAGGACTTTCTTTTGGCCTAAATGCAGTATCCAGTTCTAGAAGCATTTTAAGCACCACCCTTTGTTTTTGTATAAAAGGCTCATGGTACCATGTGTATGGATGGGAGATTAATAGTCTGTTTTGATGACTGAAGTGCTCCTCTGGCAAAACTTTGAAAACTAGGTTTAGAAGAATTCTGTCTAGAGATGACATAAATATTTCAATTTTGGGTCAGTTTTCTATAAGCATATACTCTGGTGTGTCCCAGTATTTGTTGAGTACTGAGAAGTTTGTCCATGTGCTGGCAGTTTCCAGAGTGCTGCTAGCCAGGATCAGGTATCTTTTCCCTCATGCTATGGGACACGTGCAGTGCTGCAGACCACTTGTAGGGACAGAGGAGAGCTGCCTGGTTGGATAAAATGTAAGCTGTTGTCAGCTTGGTAAGATGTGATGTCCTTAAGCTTGGTTCAGTGGGGAATGATATACTGGTAGCTGTATTTCTGTGGTGTTTCCGTTTTATAGGTAATCCCAGATTTGGAAGAGGAAATAGGAACAGTAACTTTTAGTTAATCTGTTCTTTTTATTCATTGCTCTGATAATTTTTTAAAATATCATCATTCTCCCCTTTCAAATACCCTTGTTAGCTTTACCTGTAAGCCAGTCAGGAAAGCTAAGCTGCCAGCAGTTCCTTCAGCTGACCTTCTCCATGTCTCAGAATACCCCCCTAGACACTGGGCTCCAGGAAGCTTTAAGTAAAAGTTGCCAGTCTCCACTCTGCTCCTGCAGTGGGACAGAGAAGCACGATATGAAAGCAAAGTTCATAGTGTTGTGGGAAGTGGGTACAGCCAGAATCTGAGCTTTTACTGGAGTACTGTGTCCAGGTTTGGAGATCTCAACACAAGGACATGGACCTGTTGGAGTGCATCCAGAGGAGGGCCACAAAAATTATCAGAGGGCTGGAGCACCTTGCTTGTGAAGACAGGTTGAGAAAGTTGGGCTTGTTTAGCCTGGAGAAGAGAAGGCTCTGGGAGAGACCTTATAGTGGCCTTCCAGTACCTGAAAGGCACCTCTAAGAAAACTGGGGAAGAACTGTTCACAAGGACTTGGAGTACTAGGATGAGGGGTAACAGACTTAAACTAGAAAAGGGGAGATTTGGGTTGGATATTAGGAAAAAGCTCTTCAATATGAGGGTGGTGAATCACTGGAAGAGGTTTCCCAAAGAGGTGGTGGAGGCCCCACCCTTGGAGATATTCAAGGTCAGGCTCAATGAGGCTCTGCGTGCTCTTATCCAGTGAAGACGTCCTTGCTCACTGCAGGGGGGTTGGACTAGATGACCTCCAAAGGTCCCTTCCAGCCTAACGCATTCAATGATCTCCATTTTCTTCTGATGAAATGCTGATATTATAGACTGTTATTTCAGCTGTGATGAATCTCTGCAGTTAAGCAATTTTCCCTTTGTGGAGTAGAATAAGTGACAAATACAGAAAGCAGCAGTCGTGGACCTTACCATGTCCCACAATGACTATCTCTTCTCCCTTAAAATTTGATGTGTTGGAGTATGTAGATATTAAGATTTTTTTTTAGCTTTTGGGAATGGAACCAAGATACAAGGCAACAGTTTCCCTTTTTCCTAGTCCTCTTTATAGCTGAGCAGAAAGTACAATCATTTAAGTACCCAAATTCTTGGAGTATTGTTAACAGCTGCCTTATTGCTACTGCAAGTCCCATTTATCTCTGCTGCTGTGCTGCTTGAGTCAATCCTGTAATTATAGGGCATAAAGCTGGTCTCTAGAGCATTTCCTGAGACCCAAATATATTCTGAGGAATGACAAAGAAAAACAGCTGATGGTTTTTTCTACTCTGTGCCTTTCTAGTTACTCCTGTTTGTTAGTTCCTTATTGTGGCCTCTGTCCTCTCTGTAGTAGCAGTGAAAAGGAAGAAAAAAGAACTGAGAATGGAGAGGTTTTCAGTTTGCAAAGTGATTTCATGCTGCTTCATTACACTGGAATGAGAATGAAATGGGAGGAGGACAGGAGGATGGCAGAATCCCTTCTGAAGTGGAAAATGTAGAACCAGCGTGTCAGTCTGAAAGCTGTGCTTGAAAACAACTCGTAAGACTTTTCTTTTAGTCCTAAATAATTAAAAAGTAATGCATGTAACCTTGCTGAAATTTTCACTCTGCCAGGGAGAGGGGGATGTGAGTGGTGTTTGCTTGCAGGGAAATGCAGGAGTCAAGTGGTGGACAAGTGAGAAAGCTGAGGTGGTTCCTTCCCTTGGGGCTGGGGCTGAGGGGCTGCCTTCATCCCTATGAATGTCATCTTGCTTCTAGCTGGTCCTCACGTGTGGAGCTTTTGGAATTGCCTTGCTGGTATTTTCAAGGTGCCGTGTCAAAGAGTGTTAACAGGAATGCCTAACACTAGGCTCTTTGGCTGTGATAGTTGTCTAGGCAAAGCAGGGTTTTACTGTACAGAATAAGAAATAGGTGCTCAGTGCCTCTAAAAGCCTGGTTTTAGCATTGTGTGGAAATGAGAAATCTGAAGACTCGGATTTCTGAATCTAAAGTGCTTAGGTGGCATACTGCAGAGAACGTTGTAGGCTGCTTCCATGAGTTGCTTAACTTCACTTCTTTGACCTGACATTGAAAAGTATAGGTATTAGCCTAAAATTAGACAGCTTTTCATCTCCTTTGCCTAAAATTAGATGTATCTGTGTGCATGGATACTTTTTAAGAAGTACCTCCTCTATAATACTTTGCCTGTGTCTCCATTAATGGAGAGGCAGTTCTGTAGCTTGTAGTCATTCGGTCTCTGACGCTGACAAAGTGGACACTCGGGGAACATCACTGTCATGTGCTCCTTTGCAAGCCAGGTAGTTTCAACCTCTGCCTAAGAGGCACCCCTGTCTGCTGTGCAGCCATATGTTGGTAGCTACTATGGAATCAATCTTCATGACACACTCGCACAATTTCAAAATGCTGTAATTTATGGTGGTGAAAACTGTTCCTTGCCTCATTCTCATAAGTTTTACTTATCACTGTACTTGCTGTGGATACTGGTGCCCAAGTTGTAAGCAGCGAGGAACAGTCAGTTGTAAGCAACAGAGCCAAAATCTCAGTCAGAGGTAGGTGTTGCAGTCTTAGTGTCCTGTGTGCTGAAGCTTAAGAGATCCAGTTCTTGAAGTAGCAGGACTCACCACATAGCCAACATCCCTTTCTGATGTCTGTGGTGTTACTAGAGTAGGGAAATCGTGCTTGTGGGTGAATTTGTCCTTGGCTGACTCTCACAAATTAGCTAGAGAGGAATAATAAAAACATGTTTAATGTTTAATTTCATAGTCTTATCTGAAGTCTCTGTAAACTTTGCAGAGACAGGGGCCCATGTGTGCTTCAAATAAGTGATGTGAATAAGAATCACCAGGGTCACAGAACCTCATCCCAAAGGATGCATTGCACTGGTGGAGTTCACAGCTGTCCGACCAGTGCCAAAGGTTCACACCCACTTAATAAGAGCGTGCAGCAGTAGGAGAATGGAGGATTAACATAGTTTCTCTAGGCTTAAAGAAATGTTAAAGCCAGAGTTCAATGAAAAGTTAGCAGATGGCAGTTTATCCAGCATGAAGACAAAGTTGGAAAAGGTTCAAGAAGCTGCTGTGGCAGGTACTTCAACAGATCTTGCCAGTTTTGAGTGCTCACTTGGAAGAGTGAAGTTCGTGGCAGGAACAAAAGATTGAAAGGGTTAATAGAGTTTGTGGTCCCTGTTCATGTAAAAAGATCTTTGGATGAAGTTCACACAAGCAGGTTCACCTTAATTGGTGGATTATCTACCAGGGACTTTCATCGAGGTGTAAGGAATTGAAATAACCCAACAGAACTGAAACTTCTATGACAACAATATTTCATCTGAAGGGTGAGTCTGTTCACCAATAGAATTAGGTGAACAGGAGTTCTCCAGGGGTTGAGTGCAACTCTGGTCCCCTGAATAAGTGCTGATGAAATTTCAAAGGACAGATAAAAGCTGTCATAGGGAATTTGTGGGCAGGTTTGGCCATCCACAGGTCCCTCCTGTACAGAGATTTTCCACAGTGAATTTTATGTTCTCAGCTGATGCGGTGTTTGTCCTGTGAGGTTTACTTTGTAAGCTACCAATGTAGCAGATGTACAGATGGAAGATGAAGTATGGGGTGTGTGCCTGAGCTTTTGGCCAGTCCTGAAGTAAGGTAGAGTTGAATGGTTGTTGCTAGGGCTGGTTGATATGGGGGTTGAAGTCACTGTCAGTGGCATCAGTGTCTTGTGGGATCTCAGGGAGAGGCTGGAGTCTGTGGCTGTATTTGAAATCGGTGAGGGTCCAGAAGGAAGCTCAGAAATGTACCAGTGTTTAGCTGTTTGTTGTGGTGGAGGTTCAGGATGGCAATCACAGCTCCATCTCAGGTGCCTGTATGCTGCTCCACAGGTCAGGCAAGTTGCTCTTTGCTGTTACCATAAAAGTTGGTTCAGCCAAAAGCAAGAATTGACTGCAGTGTGAATAGATGTAACTAAACAACCTTTGAGTTACCAGAAGCAGTGAAGCCACGGTGTCAGCAGATTCAGGTGCTGAATGTCAGCCTGGGGTTGTGTCTGGGTTGGCTGCTCAATCTGCAGACCTGTGAGTATCCCCCTGAGAGAGATAAACGCTGGCTTGATTAGCTCAATAAGCTCACTCCAGGTAGTTGCTGTGTAGATGTAAAGCCTGAATGGTATGTAATTAGACTGGGATCATAGTGGCTTCAAAAAGAATTACACCCCCACACCTCCATTTATGATCCGTTCTTCTGTATTTGGGTCTTTTCTTGTTTTCACATCTCTGAAGTACTTATTGCAAGGTAAAAAGTTGTAAAACAAAATCAGTCAACCACAAATATGCACTAATGGCTGCTGCTGTTAAAAATGGCCATTATGGTCAGCTTATATTCACAAACATTACATGTAGGAGTGCTGATGAACTGAAGAAATGCTCTATACTAGCTCTAAATACTTTCAAGTTCCACTAACCCAATAAGAAAAAGTATAGCAATTCCAGTTCACTTTACACAGGAAAATGTAGCGTCATCAAGATCTAAAAACTGTTAGTGATTATCTGGTGAGGGGAAATGGCTTGCACTGTGGTGTTTCCCTGATAACTGTGTCCTGCTTTGTGATGTTTGGGCTCTTTTCTTTTCAGCATTTGAGTCCTGTATTCCAGTTGCAGTGTGAAAATAGTGGCTCTGAAAGCATATGGAAATCAGACTGATTGTAACCTGACTGAGATTGGATTCCTAGAGAGTAGGAGGTGTGACTGCTGATGTCGGAGCAGATGGAGATTAAACAACATAGGAAAAATTTTTATGTAGAATTTAAAGAAGGGTCTGAATGACATTATTTTTACATAGGTTTCAGTGATGCATCCCTGTTGGTTCATGATAATATGCTAATAATAATGCATTCATTTAGAAAACTGAAAATTAAATTTTGATATATTTTACTATTAGATTAATATTTTTGCCTTAAATTAACTATATTTAACAGGAGTATTACCATGTGTCAGCTATTCTCAAAACCTGTGCTGAGAAGACCACAAAGGTGTTAAACTTAACTTTTCTGTCCTCTTAGGAGGAAACAGCAGCAGATGCTGACAGAGGACGCTCAGTGGGAAGAAGTGCTGCATAAGGACTTGTTTTATGCATCTGGGTGAAAATAGGATGCAACAAACCACTTTTGTTCTATGCATCTGTGTCTACTTATGCTGTGTTTTATTTATAGGGTATGCAGAGTGACTTTAGTTTGGGCCTGCAATCTCTGGACTGCCTTGAGAAGCAAAGAGTTGAGCATTGCTGTTGCTACTGCCACAAACACTTTGATCCCCAAACACAGGTAGCCCATGTGGGACAATCACAGAATCACAGGGGTTGGAAGGGACCCCGAGAGATCATTGAGTCCACCCCCCCTGCCAAAGCAGCCTCCCTGGGACAGGTCACACAGGGAGGCGTCCAGATGGGTCTTGAATATCTCCAGAGAAGGAGACTCCACACCCCCCTGGGCAGCCTGTGCCAGGGCTCTGTCACCCTCGCTGGGAAAAAGTTCTTCTGCATGTTGGTGCGGAACTTCCTATGCTCCAGTTTACAGCCATTGCCCCTTGTCCTGTCCCCACAGACCACTGAAAAGGGGCTGGCCAATTCCCCCTGCATCCCATGTCTAAGATATTTATAAACACTAATTAAGTCCCCCTACATCTTCTTTCCTCCAGACTGAACAGACCCAGCTCACTCAGCCTGTCCTCATACGGGAGATGTTCCAGGCCCCTAATCATCTTCATAGCCCTTCTCTGGACTCTCTCCAGGAGGTCCCTGCCTTTTTTTCATACCAGGGAGCCCAGAACTGGACACAGTACTCTAGGTGGGTCTGACCAAGGCAGAGTAGAGGCGGATGCTGCTGAAGCTGTTATCTTCATTTATCTTGTCACCTGTATTTCTGCTGTGACCTAAAGTAGTTTATATTAGACTATTTAACTTGCTTTAGTGTGTATTTATACGACCTCATTAAAATACACGTTTTCCACCTTGAAGACACTGCTCTCAAGCAGAAAGTTCACATTTTCAACTTAGTGTTCAGCTGATTTTTCTGTCTTAGAATTTTCTCAATCTCTTCATGGGATTATTTCACTTTTTAGTGTCAGTCAGAAACATCATCTGTTTAATGTAAGAGTATACCAGAAGGACCTTTGGTAAGTTGCTTTATTAGTCGTGTGTTAATTGGCTACTTCCACAACCTATAAGCATATTATTCTGTGACAGTAAGTCTATAGCTGTGGCATCAAAACACATGACCTGCCCCACTTCAGACATATTACAAGAAGTGGCATGTTGGACAGTTGGAAATGGGCATAATTCCTACTGCAGTTCTTAGGAAGGCTGTAATTTTGGAATGAATGCTGGAGGCTATTAGATGTTATTGCTAATTTACCAGCATTATGGTGAACAACATGAAGAGAGCTTGTGGCCGTGGTGTTACCTGCCATCAGAACCACAGGGCTGGTGAAAGGCCCATGATTGTTCTGCCACCAGTGTAGCTTAGGATGAAGCCTTGGTCACTAGGCTTACTGTTGCTGCCGTTGATGGGAAGGCTGGGCTGGGCAGTGCACTTGTGTTTCTACAAGGAAACACAGTTGTTACTCAGGGAATTGCTCACTCCTTTTTCTGCAGAGAAAGTAGTGATTTCCATGTGGGGCCAGTAGGGAAAGGGGTCAGATTTACTTTGGTTTCAATTTAGGATATTGTTTCAGCAAGGCCAATAAAAAAGCCATGATATTAACCTATAAGCTTTTGACCTACTTGAGAAACAGCTTGATGCCTTTGCTATGGTAAGCCTGTACAACTGATTTTTCAGTTAGCTTTGTTTTCAGAGAAATAATCTGAGAAATCTTTCCTATTTTGAGTGGAGGGCTCTGTTACAACAAAAGCATCTTTGCTTGGAAGCAGCCAACAACTAGAATCAGAGCAGAATATTTCCTGGGAAAACTCTCCTTTTTTTTTTTTCCAAAATCCCCCTTTCCAAAAATCTACTGGATTAAGACTTTGAAGTAGATCCAATTTTTGTATTGTAGTTAAGCTAAAAACTCAGAGGTGTAAGTATCTCACTTTCCTTTGTTATGCGGGTTTGGTAATGTCAACACCACTTCAGTGGGAGGGCTTCTTGGGAGTGTTGCATTAGACTCACCAGCGTCAATCACAGTATGAAGATGTTGGCATTTCACATCAGACAACATAGTGTTAGCCTCAAGCAGTCCTGGTCTTATAAAAATAAGATTAAATATCCATGTCTGCTATGTAGGTAAAGGAGAGATGCTGTAGGGCTGGTATTTGTAGAACAAATATGTATATATTTATATGTATCTTCATGGAAGGGTTGATTTCATCAACCTTATAAACAGATGAAAAAACTTTGCATGATTATTAGGTCATGCTTCTTACTGAAAGGGTGGGTCTGGCAGTGGGAGCCATGGAGCTGTTGTTCTGTAATTCTGGGTGATGTGAAAGGTAAAACCGGAGACTCTCTCTACCTGTACAATCTCATCCTGGACAAGTCAGACCAAGCTTCTGATTTGGACTGTTACTTGTGCTGTTTTGTGTGAGTCTGAACATCCCCTGTGCTTTATCAGCAGTTAGTGTGTCTGACTTGGTGCAAGTGAGCTGGTGCTGGCACAGCCTGGCTTAGTCTAGCACCTTCAGTTCAGTGTTTCCACTGGCATGGACATGCTTGGCTGCTTCTGGGCTGGTGTTGCACCAAAGAACAGGATGCACTGCTCTGGTATACTCTTACTTGCTTTCCATACCAGGTTAAAAACTGCCTGGAAACAGCTGTAAACTTGTTATCTATGAGCCTGTGTGTTATCTATAAACAGGCTTATGCTGTTCTAGTGAAATGAGATAAAACCATTACAATGGCAGAGCCTGAAGAGGGATTTAAGCTGACCAGCCATAGGTGTCTGTTGTAGGACAGCCAGCTTGCTCCCTGGGATTCACAGACTGTAGCATCTGGATCTGCATGGTGCGTAAGAGCAATGCAGACATTTATGATTAGCTGTCTCTGCTTGGAGCTGAATCTTACCTACATACAGGTATAGGTGCTAGGTGATTTATAAGAAAAGACTCTTTGCTCTGCTCAAACTTTTGAAGTATTAATTTTAAATGAAATTGGTGTTTGTTCTGCTTGTTCACTTTTGCTTTTTAACAGCCTGCCTTTTCCTGAGCAGTCTGAGATAAATGCTGTGGTAGGGAAGAAAAGCCTTTTGTTAAAACTTTAAAAGGAACAAAAAACTGCCAAACAAAACAGAGACTGCAAACAGTCATCCAAGAAGATCACTGTCACAATCAAGGGCTACTTGGAGAGTCCAGCTGACACTGGCTGCCTGTGTTCTTACATGTGAAGAGAAAAGCAGCCTCAGTGTTGAATACAAGAAGAATTATGAAGCTGCTGGACTCAACTGATGGAGTTGTTCTAAGCACTGTGTGCTTATAAACATCATTAATTTAAAATGTATGTTGAAGGATCTATTTTCATTGATAATTGTGGTGGTTTTGGTCTCCCCTCTGGCCCTATGAGTATGTATTGCCTTGTCAAAGGAGTGGTATCCACATCGGGCACTCTGCTTTGGTATTGGGTGGTGTTTTTAACCCATATCTTGTAAAAGTGGTTGATAATCCAGCCTTGCATGTTTGTGTCACCTTTGCTTTTAAGAGCCAACTTTTGTTTTGTAATAGGAAAAGCAGATTTGTTATGTCTTCTGTGCTATGCAGAAAGCACAGGCTCTTAGAACTTAGTGTGATGTTAACTCAAATTCTTTGCTAGTTCTTCAGTGTTCAAAGAAGCTTTGGACAAGGGTCTGAACTGTTGATGTTTGTTGTATCCAAGTAGAACTAAAATCTTTGAATGATTTCTTTATTTGTGCTGCTGATCAAAAAATAATTAGTTGTAGAAATTCATATGTATCCAGGACCTCTGTCACTCCAAGTATATGAGGCAACAAGGGATCTTGACAGGTTTGGTTAAGCATTTAAAGCTTGGAGTGAGCATCAAATCCAAACCCTTCAGGATCTTTCTTCCTGGTTAAACATCTGTGATAAGCAATATCCATTGTTACATAAAGTACAATGAAGAGCGAGGAAAAATGGATACTTGGCATTTGAGGTATGGAAAGATGGCTTATTTCATGTGGATCAGTGTGAAGATTTAAAGAAGGATGATGTGCTTGTCTCATCCAAGATCCTCTGCTGCCTTAAATTTTCTTAGTTTCATAGATGTTTGTGGAAGTAGGACAAGTTAGACCTACTTAAGGGTTTTTTTTTCTGGATTTGAGTTGTGAATTTGCCAGTGTTATTAGGGAGAGACTTTGAAGGATGGTTGTTTTATGTGGTCTCTGAACATTTTTACTTAGGTTTGCAGGTGCTTAATAGGATTCAACTGCCTCAGTACCAGGATTGAATGTTTGTTTGAAAGGTATCACTGTTTTTAAGGAGGTTGTGGGTGCTGTGAGGTAAATGGAAACCACCTCATGAGAGAGTGTGCCCATACCTTGGCGCATATGGAGTATGCTTATCTGAGCAGGTCCTGGGAACAATTGAAGCCTCTCAAGTTAAGCAGTATGTGTAGATGGTTTCATGAATGGAAGCATGGGCTGAAGGAGACCCACTGGTGGACTAAATGAAAGGATAGGGTCTGAACTAAGAGACATAGAAACTCCCCATATATGTACATATAGACATGTATTTATATCAGCCCTTCTGTTTGAAAGTGGAGAATCATAGAATGCGTAAGGTTGGAAAGGGACCTTTTAGAGGTCATCTAGTTCAACCCCCCTGCAGTAAGCAGAGATCTTCACTAGATCAGGTCGCTCAGAGCCCCATCAAGCCTGACCTTGAATGTCTCCAGGGATGGGGCCTCCACCACCTTTCTGGGCAAACTGTTTCAGAGATCTACCACCCTCATATTGAAGAACCATTTCCTAATAGCCAGCCTAAATCTCCCCTTTTCTAGTTTAAGACCATTACCCCTTGTCCTACTGTTACATGTCCTTGTGAACAGTTCTTCCCCAGCTTTCTTACAGGTACCTTTCAGGTACTGGAAAGTCCCTGGACTGTAAGGTCCCTCTGGAGCCTTCCCTTCTCTAGGCTGAACAAGCCCAACTCTCTCAGCCTGTCTTCATAGGAGAGGTGCTCCAGCCCTGTGATCACTTTAATGGCCCTCCTCTGGATGTGCTCCGATAGGTCTGTGTCCTTCTGGTCCCAAGCTGGACACAGTACTCCAGGTGGGGTCTCACTGGGGCAGAGTAGAGGGGCAGAATCACCTCTCTCAATCTGCTGTCCACACTTCTTGTGATGCAGCCCGGGAGGCAGTTGACCACCTGGGCTGCAGATGCACATTGGTTGCTCATATCCAGCTTCTCATGCATTCAGAGGAAGAGGGAGGGGGAACCAGTCTACATGCAGATTACACAGAGCACCTGAAGCCTTTGAGTGATGAGCCCTGTGTGGGATCAACATCTGTCTGAGACTTAATAGCTAGGGGCACTAGTCCTGTATCTCTATTTTGGTGGCAAAGGGCAGGTTCATCTAAGGGGGTTTCAAATGCATTCCAATGTTCTAGTTATTTCTTCTGTTACCCAATGAATGTACAAAGATAATTCTTTTTCTGTGAATTCTGAAGTTTTTTCATGATAGCTGTGGCCTCAATTGCTCCAAAAAGTCATGTCACAAGACAGGTCTGTAGCTTTAAGGTCTGGCTCATTTTATAATCCTTACTTAAGATGTGCCTTTCAGCTCTGGAAGAAAGAGAACCCCATGTCTGTATGGCACCCAGTTCTTTGCTTCATCTTCGGTTCATGTTCTTCTGCCTTCAGGAAATAGAGGAAGTGCTTTCAGACTGAGTCTGTACAAGATAAACTTGATCTTCCTTGCAGATACTAGAAGGGATGTTCAGTTTTTGCAGACGTGCTCTTCTATGATCATGTGCTCTTCATGTGCTAGCCTATGAAGACAGGCTGAGAGAGTTGGTGGTGTTTAGCCTGGAGAAAAGACGGCTCTAGGGAGATCATATAGTGGCCCTCCAGTACCTGAGGAGACCTTACAGGAAAGCTGGGTACAGACTTTTTAGAAGGGTATGGAGTGATAAGAGGAGGGGATGATGTTTTTAAATTGGGAGGGGGTAGATTCAGATTGGATGTTAGGAAGAAATTCTTCCCTGTGAGGGTGGTGAGGCCCTGGCACAGGCTGCCCAGAGAAGCTGTGGCTGCCCCCTCCCTGGCAGTGTTGAAGGCCAGGTTGGATGGGGCTTTGAGCAGTCTGGTCTAGTGAGAGGTGTCCCTGCCCATGGCAGGTGGGGTTAGGACTTGGTGATCTTTAAGGTCCCTTCCAGCCCCATCACCATTCTGTGATTCCTGCCTTCCCAGATTGACTGTGACAGCTTTTCTGGTGAAGAGCTGGTACTTCAAGAATACAGATGTTCCATTGCTGCATCAAAGCTCAGGTCACTCTGGAGCACAGGACTGCAGTTTTTCATAGATTCAATTTTACATCAGCTGACAAAGTGTTGGAAGAAGATCCCTTTTTTCTCAGGACATTTGAATTCTGGGAGTGTTAACAATCCACATTGAATACACTTAGTTTTGATATGTCTCATGGGCTGGACAAATATTTACATAGATTGTCTTGTGAACTTTTCTTCTGGATCAAAATTAGGAAAGGGGATCTTTACCAGGAGGCTGAAGAATTTCTGTCTATCTTCCCTTACACGTTGCCCACATTACCTGGAGGGAGTAAGCTTTCTATATCCATTTTCAGTCCCTGATATTATGCCTGATGCTTTCTTTTCTCCCCTGAGCCACAAAATTCAGCTGCCTCTGCTTTTTTCCAGGCCTCCTTCTCTAGAGTCACAGGCTTGGCCATGCTTGTCACATAGGCCACAGGCCTTTTTTGATGTCCTTCCTGTGTGTGCATATGACTAAAACTGCAAAGTTTGGTCTCCTTTCAGTGGCTGTTCAGTGAGATAACAGCCTTGTCTGAGGTTGTGGCTTTGCAGAAGTCAGGGTCTATCAGTGGCTTTATTAAAAAATCCCTGTCATTTCCGATGTGTACAAAGGAGCCCTTTCTCCTAATCCTAGCCACTTGTAATTGAAACTAGTTCCAGCCACCCCTGGAAGTACTGTATTAATGTACTGAAGATTGGTGTTCTGCTTCAGTGAGTTGTCTTCATCACTGTTTCTCCAAAAGGTTTTGAGATTTATATTCCAATCTGAAAGTTTGAACGCATCACGCGTGAAGCCACCTGCAGCAAAAAGGTGCACACAGACAAGATGATGAGGGACAGTGAACAAGAAAAATTAGTTAAAATTGGTTGTCTAAGTGTATGTTCAGTGTTTATCCTCCTGAGTATGATAGTCCTCATAGTCCCTTGACAGGAGAGGATCGAGGCGGGAAAAATGGCATTGCTTCTGGTGTATTCAAAGAGCAAAAGGAGGAGCCTGGTATGCAGTATTCTGTAATGTGTGAGGGTGTAAGGCAAGCTTTCCTTCTAAGTGTTTGCAGGATCTGGATCCACTGTATGGCTAGGTACATGGAGAATGCATCCTCAAGTACACATTGTGGTAAGTACCTTCCTTTATTGTTGCCCAGGCTGAATTGCCTGTGTAAAGGCTTCCGAACTGCAGTTGCTGAGCTTTTTAGTTAGTGTACTGGGTGTGTGTATTCAGGACTGAGACAGCCTTTGCTTCAGTCTGTAGATCACATGTGTATCCTGCTGAAATGTAGTTACACTGCTGTAGATTCTACTTGTGCAGAAATGATTGTATGCTTTAGCAAATAATCTTTGAAAATCAAATGCCCGAAGCATGATCCCATTGTGAGGATTTATGCTGTAACGTGGTGCTCTGTCTAAAGCTGTTATGACAGAATATGAAAAAGGCCACCATGGAACAAGGAATCAGTTTTTAGGATGGAAAGAACACCATGAAAATGGATTGACTTGTTGCATAGCACCACTGTAGATATGTCATAGGTACATTGTTTCCCAGACATTTGAAAAAAGAGTATGTTTTCATGCAGATCCACTTGCAACTGTGCCTTCTTCAGGACTGCTTGACACAGAAAATGTTATGGCTGTTTCAGATTCCATTTTTTAACATGCCTGTTCTTTGAAGTTGGTTTTGAAGGTGTGAGACCTTTTGTCTCAATCACTTTTCTGTAGCAATATTGCAGTCTATTATGGGCAAAGTACTTAACTGCTTTTCTGCCCTCTCTCGTACTCCTTCATTCTAATAGCTGGCTTTCTGTATGCCATATGGGGGGTTGGGGGTAGATGGAATTCAGATTACTTTTCTTTTATAACCCTTATCTCCATTGAGTCCTCTGGTGGTATATGGTAAGCAGCGAGGAGTTGTGCTGAATTTGCAGTATATAGTTGCCATTTGTACTTGTGAGCCAGCAGTGAAGTAACCCAACAGTTACTGTGTGTTGTGAGGAGTAGTTTATATAAGCTCAGCATAATTTATAAGGTGATAGAACCAAAGAGAAGCAATCCAGATGGACACTTGTTATCTGATGCTTAAATTTCACATTCTTCAACCTCTCTCTTTTCAGCTTCAGGTATCTGGAGGGTGGTGGTTATGACCAAGCGTGGTGGTGCCCCCCTCAGAGCAGTGCCGTGCTTCCCGTGTGGCTGAGAGTGATGCTAAAGCAAAGGAGGGAGCAGCAGTCATTGAATGGGGGCTCTCAATGATGACTTTGAGATGCATGAGTTCTCCTCTGATCAAAGAGCAAGTGCTGATAATGCCCTTTCTTTGCCCATTCTCCGTTTGGAAGCTGTAGTAGACAGGACAGTGCTTGTGGGTGGAAGGAAAGATGGCAGTCCTGGGTTTGGTTTTATTTCCTCAGTTCCTTGTGGGATATATTGCAGTATGGGATAGCAAGTTGGCTAATTCTTCTTTAATGTTGTCAGTGAATGAAAAAATATTTTTGATTGGTATGTGAAGGTGCAGGGGTTTTACCCAAAACAACTATTACCACCCTTTTAATGTTCTAATCACATGTAACTGCAATGGTGTACCTCTGGTTCCAGGCTCATTGTTACTTGGCTATGCTTTAAATAGTGCTGACTTAATGTTCTCTCAGTTATTTTACTTGGTATCTAAAGAAAACCAACCAACCTTTTTACAGTCAGTAGTTTGCTAAAAATCAATTGCTTGAGTTGCCTTTCCTTACTGTGGTTACTGTGAGGTACAAGGGAGAAGTGAAAGCTGGGATACTCATTGCCTCAGATTCAGGGTCACTTCAGAGGCAACAGCAAAGGAGCATTGATACACATTAAGAATATGTTTATTAACAGGACTAATGCAGATAGAGGTTCAAAGCTCTCTTGTGTTCCACAACCATGAGGCATGTTAATCTCTTTAATGGATTTGTAAATGAGCAGGTTGAGTGAATAATTGGGTTGCTCTCATAATCCTTAGTTTGGAATATGAATGAGAAATGCTTTGATATTTATATTTGCATAAGGTTTAGCGTCTTCTAATTGATTCATTTAATACTTTTGTACTGACATAATTGTTTAGCATGCTTGTTCTCTATGCTTTGGGAAGAAATTCTAGAAACAGAGGCTTCCAGTTTTGCTGTTTCTCTCACAACTTGGAGCTGCCTAAGAAGGTGAGGAGGCAAATGATACTTAGATGAAATTGTATTTCCATTTTTGCTAGCTGTCATGTTTCTTGTGTGAAACGCCACAGCTATTGCCTTGACATTGTTGCTGTGGAGGAAGATGCTGGGAGATATCATGCTTGCCTTTTTGTTTGCCTTTTTACACTTGTATTCATGCAGTCCTCTTAGATTTGTGTTACAAAATACTTAAAATGGTGTGTCTGTTCAATTTGGTTATGGTATGGAGTGGAGACTGCAGACTGGACAATGAACTGCAAGTTTGCTGGTACCTTCCATGTTTGTTATTAGTCTTGCTGACTTGCATTTTAAGATATGATGTCAGTAATATTTTTTTCTCCTGGTCTGGTTTACTTTGTGTTTTTGTTTGGGTTCTTTTTTTAAAAGACTAATCTTGTAAAACTTTACAGTAAAGTTATCCAGCAATCAAATGGGTAGGATGGGACTTCTCACTCTATTCCCAAAACATAATACTCCTGCTCACTGGTGCATTATTCTGACTCTTATGTTTACACATGCAGGGTTTACCATTGTTTTCCCCAAATATACTGTGCTCAGATCTACAACAGTGACACTGGAAAATTATTCTTAAAGCTTTATACAGGAGTTTTTCTTAAATATTTGTGTTGGGAGGGTCAGGAGTTTTAAGCAGGCTGTGGCTCTTGTCACGTTTCATGTTGGTCTTAAGGCAGACTGGTGTTTAAGTTAATGCAGTCCCTGTGTGATCAGCCCTATTCCTGCTCTCTTGCTCTGCTGTGCCTGGAGTTTTACCATTATTTCTTGTCCATTTTTTGGCCTAGTTTCAATAACTGTTTCTAATTTATTGTCTTGCTTAATTAATTTACTTTAACTGCTGTGCTATTTAACATAAATGTCAAAATGCTGCTTAATTCTATAATGTCCAGGTTCTGGCCAGGCCAGAGCCACTTCCCCAAGCATCCAGCCCAGGTGAGCTGAGTTAGGTGGGGGCTGTTTCCACACCACCTGACATCACTCCCCCACAAAAGGGGCTGGTTGGGGAGGGCTGTTCCTGGGTACCTCCAGGGCAGCAGTCTGAGTGTGGCTGGGGTTTCATGTTAGTCCTGGTGTTGGTGTAGTACTCTGTTGTTCCCAGGTCAGTAAGGTACTCTGTTATCACTGCGTGTAAGTGATATTTGCCGTGGGCTGTTATTGTTCCTCTTTCAGGGTGCTTTTGTCAGTAAACTGTCCTTATCCCAACCCATGGGAACTCTCATGTTCTCCTCTGGGAGCTCAGCTGCTGTCTGGGGTTGAACCACCAGAATGCTTGCATTACAAGAATCTTACAGTTTTCTGAAAAATTAACTCAGGCTGACTTACTCAGCTCTGCCACTTCTTGGAGTCCATAGTTTTCACAATATAAAAGCTTGTGCTCTTGTTAGAGTTGTGAGGTTGGCTTTGTCTTGTTTTCAGTTTTCCAGCTGGTATGTTGTAGTCTCAAAACAGCTCTTAAGTTCTTTGTACTTGCTGTAAAACTGTAGATTTTGTAGACATGGAGCTACAGAAGTGGAGAAAGAAAATGAACTGTGTTATGGGAAAAGGGACTTTGTGCATGTAATACGGGCTCTTCTATTAGTGCCTGGATAGACTGATACCAGTTGCTGTCAAGCCTTTCCTCTGTGTATTGTGGTTTTATTAGATTCCTCCTCAGAATCCATCCCACATCAAAATTAATCTACTTCTATTTTGGTTTCCCTTTAGATATGGATGGGGATGATCAGTAAAGTCCAGTGTAATGCTGATTATTCTTACACCATTGCACTGATACGGTTCTTTCATACTTCATAAGGGCAGGCTTTGCTTTTGATCTTTTTACTATGGTGGATTTATAAGTTCATAATACCATAAGCTATTCCAGTTTCTTCTGTATCCTCTAGTGGTTAGACTAGACCACACAAAAATTTGAAGATATTTTACTTTTTTCCCTGGAGTTGATGCCACCTTAGTACCCCTCAGCTTTGTAAGTTTGATGATTAAGCCTGGCTTTGCTCTGCCTGTTAAGCTGTGTACATAAGCATATGTTAACCTCTTCCTGATAATTAGTCTCGTATTGCTCCAGGAGATACCTAAGGATTTTCTTCTGTGGGGCTGGAGGTGATTTTTTTTCCCTTCAGCCAGCCAGATACAAAGATGTTCTGTAAGGTTTAGTTCTGTTCTTTTTCAATTATTTATAAGTGTTGGTGCCTATTAGCACAACTTCTCTTGGTTATTTATGTTCTGTGAGAAGACAAGACATGACATGCTAGATTCTGAAACTGGATGTGGGCGTCAAGGGAAGCATGGCAATACACAGCTGGTGTTAGTCTCTTGTGCAGCCGGGGTGAAGTACCAAGAAGCACTTTAATTGTTTTCTACTGAGTCAGTAATGGGGGTGTTTATTTGTTGGAGGGGCAGCCTCACCCTGTTTGTCAGAGGGTGGCTGTGGCACTGGAGCGCAGGGATCGATGTGCGGCTCTTGATGCTGCCCGCGCACTGTGTGCTGGGCTGTGTCATGGTTGGGCTGTGCCAGCTGATCGATGAGTGCCTGTGTGGTGATGCCAAGGAAGTAGACAAACCCTTGCTTAAACAAAATACTTATTAACTGATTAAAGTACCTGAAGTTAATAAAACAGTAAAGCTGTATGAAACAATAAAAAATACAACTCTTGCTGTGGCCTATTTCACAGAATCACAGAGTCATAGGGGTTGGAAGGGACCTTGAGAGATCATCGGGTCCAACCTCCCTGCCAAAGCAGGTTCCCTAGGACAGGTCACACAGGGAGGCATCCAGATGGGTCTTGAATATCTCCAGAGAAGGAGACTCCACACCCCCCTGGGCAGCCTGTGCCAGGGCTCTGTCACCCTCACTGGGAAAAAGTTCTTCTGCATGTTGGTGCGGAACTTCCTGTGCTCCAGTTTACAGCCATTGCCCCTTGTCCTGTCCCCACAGACCTCTGAAAAGGGGCTGGCCAATTCCCCTGGCATCCCATGCCTAAGATATTTATAAACACTAATTAGGTTCCCCCTAAGTCGTCTTTTCTCCAGACTGAACAGTCCCAGCTCACTCAGCCTGTCCTCATAGGGAAGATGTTCCAGGCCCCTAATCATCTTCCTAGCCCTTCTCTGGATTCTCTCCAGGAGGTCCCTGTCTTTTTTATACCAGGGAGCCCAGAACTGGACACAATACTCCAGGTGGGGCCTGACCAGGGCAGAGTAGAGGGGGAGGATCACCTCCTCTGACCTGCTGGACACGCTCTTCCTGATGCATCCCAGGATCCCATTGGCTCTCTTAGCCACCAGTGCACACTTCTGGCTCATGGCCAACCTGTCATCAACCAGGACCCCCAGGTCTTTCTCTACAGAGCTCTTCTCCAGCAGGTCAACCCCCAGACTGTACTGATAGAGTGGGTTATTCCTCCCCAGGTGCAAGATTCTACACTTGCTTTTATTAAACCTCATTAGGTTTCTCCCTGCCCAGCTCTCCAGCCTGTTCAGGTCTCTCTGGATGGCAGCGCAGTATTCCTGCCTGTCAGCCACCCCTCCCAGCTTTGTGTCATCGGTGTACTTGCTGAGGGTGGATGCTATTCCCTCATCAAGGGAATAGCATCAGTTGCATACTCCCTGCTGCCTGCACTGGGGCTACCCAGAGGGGTCTTGCCCCTGCTTACCCATCTCCTGGTGGGTGGCTGAGAGGTGCTACTGATACTGGCTCCAATCACTGATTGGGATGGGGTTGTGCTGCCCACAATCCAGGCCAGGGACCAATGTAGAGCATTGTTCCAACAACAAGGAAAAGGGCCTCATGCTTCTGCATGCATGATAATCTTGCTGTCTGATGTTCCTTCAGGTCTTTGGAGTATCTTTTCTCTCCCTACTGCTAGAATTGCTCTACTATGCCAGGTGATATCACCCATCTCTGCCTGAGCATTGCAAGAGTCTCTGATATTAATAGCACTTTGAATGATTTACAGAATCACAGTGTTCTTTAAGGCTGAGTTCAACCATTCCCGTCCTATGCTAAACTGTATCCCTAAGTACCTCATCTACCCATCTGTTAAACACATCCAGGGATGGTGACTTAACCCCCTCCCTGGGCAGCCTGCTTCAGGCCCTGACAGCAATTTCAATGAGGAATTTTTTCCTAACCTCTAATCTGACCCTGCCCTGGCACAGCTTTGTGCCATTTCCCCTTGTCCTGTCTCCTGTCACCTGGCTGAAGAGACCATCGCCCACCTCTCTACAGCTTCCTTTCAGGTAATTGTGATATAGGTCTCCCCTCTGCCCCCTATTCTCCAGACTAAACTTCATAACCCATTTTATATAGTTGTTGGTTCTTCCCTCACTTCTGGGTACTGTTACTAGGATTACGTCTTCATGTTACTTTTGAGATGTTGTCCTCAGTAATCTCCATGCAAAAGTTTACTTGTGTTCCATCAGTAATTCTCAAAGTATATTCTGGTTCCTCCTTCCCTACAGCTAAGCACTATAAAGACTGCTATATATGATTTTTCTCTGGCAAGGTCATGGTGTAAAAGGAAGTCTGTGTGGATGCATCATCAGTTTGAGGATTTTTTGGAAACGTCTTTAAGTAGGATGCTACTTATGTGGCAGACTGGGTGAAGGGAGAGGAGGCAAATATCTGAAGTGGTGTTGCAAGGTCTTTAAGATTTATTGTTGTGTGGTAGTGAAAGCCTTCCAGCTTTTCAGGTCTGTCCAGAACGGACCAGACCATCACAGGTTCCTCTGATTAGATTTGCAGACTCATTAAGTAGGCTGTGCAGACTCATGTCTGTTATAACTAGTGTAATTTAATTTCATTAGTAAAGTGGCTACATACTTTTCAATGTCGTGAGCAAATGGTATTGCAGCATGCTTGAGCTACAGGAGATATTTTTATTGTTCTATTTTAATTAGTAGTATATTTTCCACTTTTTGCTCTTGAAGAGATTACCCACTCTTATTTTAGCATTTTCCAGCATGTCTCAGGCTCTAGGCTTACCCTTTGGGCCCTATTACGAATGCATGTCATGTTAGTAATTACATTAAGCATAAGCAACAAAACGTTGCATGAGTTAAGCTGGACAACAGCCAACTTCCTTTCAGAGAAGAGCAAAGTCAAGGAGATGAGAGCTGAAAGTTAAGCTAGTTATTTTCTTACCAAAACTAAATATACTTCCATATTTTGTACTTCTAAAAAAAACTTTAATACTAGTTTACCAGAATTAAGATTGAGAAATAATTGATGCTGAGCAATATTTAAGTATATCTTAAAAGAGAATCATGTGAAGTAGTTCTGTTTAGGAGACAGGGTTTATTTGTTTGCATTGTAACATTCTGTTTAAATACTATAAATGGGGGAAGACTAATTTATCAGAAAATCCATGCCTTTTAATGAATTTCTGTGTTATTGCTTGATGTTGAGCTATTTGTCCATTTAAATGAGCATGATCTGCTTGAATTAGGAGAAAAGCATTACTGATCTTTTTGTCACTGATGCTTAGTGAAATCAAAGGTATGTACCACGTGTGTTCTTAATAGTTCCCAAAGGGACTGGCTTAGGAAGACAAATGAATGCAGAGAGAAATGAATGTATAAGGAGAAGAAAGAGAAAGGAAATCCTGAACTGACAGGATGATGTTGATCTGTTTGGAGATCCTTCCCTCTTTTGCGATTCCAGAAGGTGCTGGAGGTTAAGCAGGAGATACTCCAGTGGAGGTAAAGCTGAAAGTCCTTTTTTTATGGCAAAAACTGTTGTTTCTGCAATCAGGGGAGCCATAGCCACAAGATGTTGGTCATTTTGCAGAAAGAGTAATTACCTTGATTGAAAACTTCATACAAAAAGCCAAGAGAGTTTTAACTTACCTTTTTCTGAAGATGTTGGTAAGGAAGGCAAAAATAGATGTAAACTGCAACTTGGTGCATCAAGAAAAATTGCAGCAAAGCTCCATATAATATGGAGAATGTGCTTTTCAGTTACTTTCCCAATAATAGCAGAGGTCTAGATAAAAAGCAAAAGGTGTGATGATGAGAAGTTGTATATAACTGGTAGAAAAAAGGTGCGATGAGCAATTGTACCTAACTGGTAGAGTCATTTGAACAGAATTAGAGTCATCATAGGAAGGGTAGAGAGAATAACAAGTCAGGTAGTGCTCTGTTTTTTAAACACTTCATTACCTTTCTTAGAGTTACTGAGAATGTAACTGTGGGGTTTTGAATGTGCTGGGGATCGATATGGTGCCGGAGGGATCTGTTACCGACCATCAAACGATACTAAAGAAAAGAAGAGTTACTCTAAGTACCTGTGTAATTCACAGTTAATAAAATGGTGGTGTTATGGGGGAACTTCAATATAAGAGATACTTAGTGGAAGATCTGTGCAGTTGGACATAAACCCAAGCTATTGTTGCTAGAAAATAGAGGGTAATTTGCTAAAGCAAAAGGATATTGTGTTGAATATATGATAAGTCAATTCCAGGTTTCATTTTGGTGGATAAAGATGAAGTAACCACTGGACTGGAAGCTGATGGTTACCTAGGGACCAGTAATCTTCACGTGATTATATTTAGTGTAGGCAAACAAGACAAGTCCAATCACAAGTTTGTATCAAAAGGGTTTATTTCCCAGAACTGAGGAAAACTGTTTGAAATTGCCTGAAGGAAGATAAGGCCAGAAAATTGGGAGTTCTTTTAGAAAGAGTAAAGGAAGGGCACCAAGGAGAGTATCTAGAACTAGGAAATGGAGGGAAACAGTGAGGATTTTATTCTGGAAAAACATTCAGATCGAGAGAATTCAGAATGTGTTACAGGCTTGGGACTAGAAAGATGTGGAAAAACCTTGATGTTGATTTAGGGGTGAAAAATGGAGAAAGGAAACTCTCTTGCATTTTGAAGTGTGTTTCACAGGATGTACCAATGAGAGAGCTGAAATGCCTCATCTTTTCAGATCTTTTAGTACCAAAGGACACTGGTGATAAACAACAGACTTACGGAACAAGAAGTGCTGTTACACCTGCACCTGTGCTGGAACAAGAGATGGACCAGCCCTACAGAAGGTTGTTGCAGTTGGTTATTGGACTGGTGAAAAAAATCTGTCAAAAGGTTATGTCTTAGTATCTCTCTTGTCCTTAAAAAAATCACTTCTTTTTTGGGAAAAAATTACCAAGGCAACGCTCTTTCCTGAAGGCTTTTATGGGACTTGCAGGAACCCTGTCTTCAAGGTCTATCGCTATGCTATGGATAATAAAATGATGTTAGCATAAAAAGAAATCACTGCTGGGCTTTTGTTGAAACAATGCAGCTTGGCCAGCTATGAACAAATGCAGACTCTCAAGTTTTTGCTACATTACAGTAAATCCTGAAAGGACTCAATTCCCTGAGAAAGCAACTCCAAATAACTGTGGTGTAGCTCTGCAGGTTATCTTCCAAACACAGTGCATTTTGGAATCATAAATGTGTTATACCCCCAGCAACTGGGTTCTGTAGGTACTCTGGAATCAGAGGTACGGCATGTCCTGTTCTCATAAAGGTATTTTATGTCCTGTTTTGCAATGTCTGGAATCTTTGTTTTGGTAATACAGCCCTTTGCTCAAAGTCACAGTAACTCAAGGTGGTGGTTCCTTGGCTGGCAGAAATAAAACATGCTAAGGTTCTGTTTATAGCACGTTAGTGACAGTTCTAATGAGAGCAACAAAACACAGCGTGCCTAGTATGAAATCTGCATACCCAGTATGGTGGGATGGTTACAAACAAAATGTGAGTTTTGTAAAAAACAAAAAAGAGCAATTTTCCTTTAATTTTGCAAACTATTGAATCTGCTGTTATGAGGCAGATTGGAGGATTAGGTACCAGTAATCCATCTCAACACCTGCTCCTTGTGCTATTTTGAATGATCTATTTTTTTCTTCAAATAAAATCATGTCAGATCTCTTTGCACAGAACCACCAATGCTAATTTTTTTTCTCCTTTCCAGCCTTCAAAACTAATGTGGGGGAAGAACTTATGCATTCTTTAGGTGAAGCTTATCAAACTTACTCAAATCAAAAAAGCTGCAAAAGATCTATGTCACTGGTAATCCTTTCCAGGTGGCCCAGTAAATAGGGGCAGTGCTTGATTCACCTTATGCTTATTTAAACTTTGCTTGTCTGCAATATTATCGGTGCTTTTTAAGCCCTGTTATGTTCTTAATGGATAGCTTGTTCTGAATGTGATGATGCAGCAATTTTCTTCTTCCTGCAGTCTGTCCTTTGGACAGTTTATTAAAGTACTTCTGGGGGAGAGCAATTTGCAAGGCTGTCTGAAGTTTGATGTGTACCTAGCAATGACTTGGCTCCTCTATGGTTTGAGGGCAGCATATTCACAAAAGTAACTATTACCTCTCAATAGGAAGGCTTGATTCCAGAATAGCTGCTAGGAGGTCATGTTTTCTTTTTAGGTTCTCATAGGAAAACCTTGATCTTAGGTCATGGTATTGGCTAATTAATACAAATCATGGCAGTTGAAAGATAACACACAGAGTTATTACTCTGTGAAACACATAGTCTTTGATTACATTGTTGTTGAAAACAGAATCCAAAGCTACTAGCTGAGTGCTGGCTTGTAGAACTCCTAGTCTCAAAAATAATATAAACTGCTGTTTTAATGCTTGCTCTCAACTGTGACACACAATTCAGAATAAACCCTTCATTCATTGCCTGCAGGATGTGTCCATTTGCTCCCAACAGGAACAAGTGAGAGTGTCAAGAAGTTGGAGAGGAGGGCCCAAAACAATTTCAGGTTTGCATTTGCCTTTCAAGATGGTTGTGAGCACTTTTGATATTTCAACAGGATCGCTGCAGTTGGACTTGGTGATCTTAACAATCTTTTCCAATCCAGAAGATTCTATGGCTCTATTCTGTGTAAAATTCCAGGTTTGGTTTCTGAATGTTTTTTTTGAGCAGCAAGCTAGGTTTCCTCAGATGCTGTTGGTTAGTGATCATAAATGGTCTCTAGATTAGCGAAACCTCTCCCGACTTCATTGTCATCACTGTCTTTGCAGGCTTTGTGAACTATCAGTCTTGGTTATGGAGATTCATGTAGATGAGTTGTCCTGGTGGATGTGAGCAGTTCAGAGCTTTTTGTGTTTCAGTGTGGCTGAGTGTGAGAATATTAATGAGCCATGTATCTAATCCTCACCACTTGTTACCATTTGGTTCCTGCAACATCTGCTTGCTGGCCTCTTTGCAGTACAGTTAACACTTCAGGAGAAATACTTCATTATTTACATTAAGTACATTTTACTGATTTATCAACAAGATACACACTTGGAAATGCCTGCCAAGCAAGCTGTAGTGACGAGTGTTCTTCCTCAGCCTGGCATGGGCTTCGGTTCTAGGTCGGTCTCGAGCCTCAGGCAGGGGGTGGGACAGATGCTTTAGTGCCACTTCACGTGGCAGGCAGCATCTTTATTAATTCATGTATATTTAACCACACACCTGTTGTGCATATATCTAAATCTCAATTAGGGAGCATGTCAGGAAAAGGCAGTCTGATTCTGCTCTTACTGTTACTCTAAAGCTCAGGGCCACTAATCCTCCTGATTTTGTATTTCCTTTCTGCAGTCTGTCCTTTGGTGCCACATGTCTGTTGGCCTTCTGCCAAGCCTTATGTCTGTGGAAACCTTTGGCCATCTACACTGGCCAGTTGTTGCAGTTGAGCCTTCAGAGTTACTAACCAGTTCATTATGAATCAAAAAAAATCATCTTGGTCTCTTCCAGCCTGGACTTGGAAGGAAAATTATTTTATCTGGCTAACATGAGCAGCAGGATACTGCATTTGCATGTTATATGCTATTGCAGCTCAATGGAGAATACAGATGGCTGGGTGGAATTTCTGTTCTGGTTTTGGTCTGGGTAGGATGGCCCAGGTTGATGTAAGCCCAGGCTTTAAAATTATGCTGCTGTCCAAGCCACCCCATCAGTTCCCTACCTGGGATCTGTGGGAGGAGGGTTCAAGGCAGTTGAGACTAATTTTTGTTGTTGTGGTGGTTGTTTCTAGGAGAGTAAGGCCAGTTACACAACACCTACAGATAAAACTTGTTCTTATTTCTTGTTTACTTGCTTTAAGTTCCTTTAAATAACATCTGTGTAGGCTTCAGTTTTGATCTCTTAAAAAAATACTATATTTGTATTTATGTTTATTCTTTCACCTTGTTATCATGATGTTTCTGTTGAAAGGACCTCAAGAGCTTTGCTTGTCAAATAGTGAGCTTGGTCATGTTGTTACTATCATTACAAGAAAGACATTGAGGCTCTGGAGAGTGTCCAGAGAAGGGCAGCGAAGTTGGTGAAGGGTCTGGAACACAAGTCTTGTGAAGAGCAGCTGAGAACTGAACAACATAGTCTGGATAAGAGGAGGCTAAGGGAGACTTTATTGCTCTCTACAACTACCTGAAAGGAGGTTGTGGTGAGCTGGGGGTCAGCCTCTTCTCACAGATAAGTAGTGTTAGGATGAGAGGGAATGGCTGCAAGTTGTGCCAGGGGAGGTTCAGGTTAGAAATTAGGAGACATTTCTTCTCAGATCAGAAAGGCTTTGGAACACGTTGCCCAGGGAGGTGGTGGAGTCATTGTCCCTCAGGGTATTTAAGGAAAGGTTGGATGAGGTAGTTAGGGACATGGTTTAGTAATATAGAATCATAGAATGTGACAGGTTGGAAGGGACCTTGAAAGGTCATCTAGTCCAACCCCCCCTGCAGTAAGCAAGGACATCTTCACTAAATCAGGTTTCTCAGAGCACTATCAAGCCTGACCTTGAGTATCTCCAGGGTTGGGGCCTCCACTACCTCTCTGGGCAACCTGTTCCAGTGTCTCACCACCCTCACACTGAAGTTTCTTTTTTCCCAATATCCAACCTAAACCTCCCCTTTTCTAGTTCAAAACCGTTACCCCTCATACAAGTGCTACCTGCCCTCATGAACAGTTCTTCCCCAGCTTTCTTAGAGGCAACTTTGAGGTATTGGAAGGCCACTATAAGGTCTCCCTGGATCCTTCATGGGGGTGGTTGGACTAGAGGATTGTGGAGGTCTTTTCCAACATTAATGATTCTGTGATTCCATTTTCGGGCTGTGCTACACAGCTCCTTTATGTGTTAAGAGTTACCAGCATCGTAGGTCATGATGAGAGGTAAATATAATTGTGGTCTTTCCAACAGCAGTGAAGCTCAGTTGTTGGCTACACCTGCCAAAGGTTGTGAACTTAAATATAACATGAAAAGACCCTGTACATCTTCCTTCCCTTACATAGAGAAATGGGGGATAAAGTCTGTTTCTATTGAAGTTCAGTTAACAGTGCCTTCGCTCTTGTTGCCCTTCTGTTAGTCTGTTGCATCATTCCTGCTCTGAATGGTGGTGGCATTAATAGCTGCTGTCATTTGCTCTGTAGGGTTTGCAAGTGCAATGATAATTTGAAATCCTGCTATATAGATAGAGGCCAGTAGCAGGTGATAAACTCACAGAATATCTTCCTGGGATGGTCATGCATTTCTGTCCCCAGTCCCAACAGCAGAATCTTATTTCCTGGCAGATTAAAAGCAGGCTAGGTAGATGCCTGAAAGAGGTTTCACAACTGGAGTGATGATGGCCTTCCAAAGATGTTGCATCACTCCTTAGTCTCTTTATTTTGAAGATTCTACTATAAGGGTACTGACTACTTGGAAAATATAGAATGACAGCATTGTTCAAGGAGGTAATATACTTGGAAGCCAAGTATTATATCTGGTAATATGCAATATATAGAATATGCTTCTGATTTCTGACTCTGAAGCATCATCCTAAAGGTAAGGGGGATCAAGTTTGTTCAGTATTTGGCTTTAGTAGTTTTCTCACTTCTGCACTGGGCTGTTCCAGCTTTCCAGACTTTTCCTTTTATTTAAGAGACTGATGCTTTATGTTCACATATTTTCTTTAACTTTATTTTGACTAATGAACGTTTTGGTGTGTGTAAGCTGAAAGTCAAGATGGGAAGGTAATGAAATGCTTTAAAGAAACAAGTGGCAGAGTTGGAAGACTTCTCACCTCTAAACACTTTTACAACTCTAGGGTACGTCTGTAGCCTCTCTGAAAAAGTATTTGATGCTCAGAGTTGCTATCAAATTGGTAAAATATTTACTTAAAGTCATGTCAGTTTTATATTACAAAGCTGTATTGTTTACTGTGCAAAACTGCCATGAAACAATTCCACATTTCATCAAAGGAACTGAATAGCCTAAGTTCTCAGCAGACAGTCATAAATTTTTCCTTAGTCTTGGTTGCAAGGTAAGAGATTCACTTTGAGCCTGCTTTATTACTCTAAGTGTGTAATGGGACATATTTGGAAACACTGAAAGATTATAAACAGCTTGTGTTGATCTGGTAACTGATGTTAAAATAACATTAGTGTGATCTCATCCCTGAAGTTAATAGATCTAAAAAGACCACAACTGATGGGAATTGGGGTTGATTCTGTCAGGTGTAAACTTAGCCTTGAACTTCTCACTGTCTTACAGTTCAATTCTCTCAATTGTTCCTTTGCTAGAAAGGAGTTCAGCCCAAAAGGTTGTCCTCCCAAGTAAACCACTGGTAAGTCTTCCATGCTTGTTTCTGCAGTTTAAGTTTTATAAATGTGGTTGTTAATATTTTGTCATTTTAATAGGTGAAGCAGGCAATTACTTTCCCCTTCACGTTTCTTCTAATCTCTGTTGCAGGGTGTTGGAAAAATAGCTACACCATTTTCATGGAAATTCAGTGAAAATTAGAACACGTAGAGAAACAAAGGTCTTGCCTGCTTCCATAGGTGCATGTACAGAACCAAGTGTTATCTCCAGATTAAATGAGCCTTAAAACCTAGATGATGGGATACAGTGGGGTGCTAAAGGCTACCTATTGCAAATTAAAAGTGTGTAGGAAGAGTGAATGATTCCTACGTCCAGCAAATCTGCACATGTGCAGATGAGAGGCAACTTAATCATAGAATCCTAGAATCCTAGAATGGTCTGGGTTGGAAGGGACCCCAAGGATCAGAGAGCTCCAACCCCCCTGCCACAGGCAGGGCCACCAACCTCCAGGCCTGGATCTACACAAGGTTGCCCAGGGCCCCATCCAACCTGGCCTTAAACACTTCCAGGGACGGGGCATCCACTACTTCTCTGGGCAGCCTGTTCCAGCACCTCACCACTCTTTCTGTAAAAAACTTCCCCTTAAGATCTAATCTAAACCTTCCTTCCTTTAGTTTTAATCCATTCCCCCTTGTCCTGGGATTCTCTGCTCTTTTAAAAACTTGAATCCCCTCCTGCTTATAAGCTCCCTTCAGGTACTGGAAGGCTGCAGTGAGGTCCCCCCGCAGCCTTCTCTTCTCCAGGCTGAACAAGCCCAGCTCCCTCAGCCTCTCTTTGTAGGGCAGGTACTCCAGCCCTCTAATGATCCTTGTGGCCCTCCTCTGAACCCTCTCCAACGGTTCCACATCTTTCCTGTATTGGGGGCCCCAGATCTGGACACAGTACTCCAGATGGGGCCTCCCCAGGGCAGAGTAGAGAGGGACAATCACCTCCCTGTCCTTGCTGAATGTGCTTCAGCAGTTAAATAATCTTTGTTCTGAACACATCTGCTTGGTATGCAGGGAACAGCTGTTGTAGGTGTTTAAGATGAACACTTAACAGACCCCTAGAATGGAGATCAATTTGTGTGTGGGCAAAGTGGTGGAACATAAAGCGAGGTACCTTCCATGTAACTGGGAGCAGGAGAAGCTGATTTAGGTGCTGTTTTCCCCATATGGAATAGTTCAGGAGGTATGTAATGTGGAAATGTCAGCTACTCAGTAACAGTTTTCACATACCTTAGAAAATACTTACAAATGGCCTGCAGTCATTATACTTTAAGATGAGATTACTACTATGCACCTAAATGAGATGCTTATTTCGGTCCCAGAGCACCTTAATTTCAAGACGCCAGAGGTCAGGGAGGCTCCAGTAATAATCTAATAACAATCGACTGCACGTTTCTGGGAGATTTAGCTGTGGTGGAGCCTGGCTGCTGGGAGCAGGATGAATTAGTTATTACTTAACTGGCATAACTTGGAGGCAGGGTCAGCCATCCAATGTGACTAATACCAATGTCATGGAGTAGCCAAAGGCTTGGACAGCAGCTCTGGAAGCTCCAGGCACAGTCACTGTGGCTCTGACCAGATTTGTCTGTGTCTCACCTAATAAGAATGCGATTAAGTTGGGGTTGGGGTACCTGGTATTGTAGCTTTAGCTGATAGGCATCAGGCCTGGTTCTGGAGAGAAATTAGATGTTGAATGCATTCACTCAAGTGCAAAAAAATTGTATGCAGATGATGATTCTTGTAGCAGCCTGAATCCCTCCAAAAGGTTGCTTCCCTCTGAATTGTAACCATGATCAGATTGTCTGATGAAGGAAAATTTGAGATGTGCACATCATAGGCACTGAGTGATTAAAGGCCTGAAGCATCTCCCCTGTGAGGAAAGGCTGAAAGAACGGGGGCTGTTCAGTCTTGAGAAAAGAAGGCTGAGGGGGGATCTGATCAATGTTTATAAATATCTCAAGTGTGGGACACAGGGGGAAATGGCCAGCCTCTTTTCAGTGGTCTGTGGGGACAGGACAAGGGGCAATGGCCTCAAGTTGGAGCACAGGAAGTTCCACACCAATATAGGGAAGAACTTTTTCCCAGTGAGGGTGACAGAGCCCTGGCACAGGCTGTCCAGGGGGGTTGTGGAGTCTCCTTCTCTAGAGATATTCAAGACCCATCTAGATGCCTCCCTGTGCAACCTGTCCTAGGGAACCTGCTTTGGCAGGGAGGTTGGATTCGGTCTCTGGAGGTCCCTTCCAACCCCTCAGTTCTCACAGACACTGAGAGCACAACTGCCTCCTTTGAGACAAGTTCCTCCCATCTCACACAACCCAAACACCATCGGGGTATGGAAGAAAGGTGGCTGCAACAGCAAGGCTGTCTCTCCCCTTCCCAAGACATTATGGGCTTTAACTGCCTACACTTGAGGCAAACATGTCCACTTCAATACAGAATTTTCCTTTTTAAACTGAGTCTTCGCTGGATTAACAGAAAATAAATGAGAAGCATTTTTAAATCATATTAATGAATTTCAAAATCATATTTACATCAAATTAGTAATTCCCAAATTATCATTTATTCCTCTAGGAAATATGAAGATTAATTGCCTGTAAATTCCCAAAGACACTGAATAATAATAATATCACTATTAATGTGCATGCACTTTAACTAAACTGTAAACAAGCCTCTGGTCTTTAGACTTAAATGACCATTCAGTGTACCAGGGAAACTGTTATTAGGTGCCATGATCACAATATTATTTTCTATCAATACAATTAGAATTCTTTGCAATTACCTACAGATTCATAGAATCATAGGGGTTGGAAGAGACCTCCAGAGATCACGTCCAACCCCTCTGCCAAAGCAGGCTCCTTAGGATAGTTCACACAGGTAGATGTCCAGATGGGTCTTGATCTCTCCAGAGATGGAGACTCCACAACCCCCTGGGCAGCCTGTGCCAGGGCTCTGTCACCCTCACTGGGAAAAAGTTCTTCCCCATATTGGTGTGGAACTTCCTGTGCTCCAACTTGAGGCCATTGCCCCTTGTCCTGTCCCCACAGACCACTGAAAAGGAGCTGGCCTTTTCCCCCTGTGTCCTGCACTTGAGATATTTATGAACACACATCGGATCCCTTCTCAGTCGTCTTTTCTCAAGGCTGAACAGCCCCAGTTCTTTCAGCCTTTCCTTATAGGCTAGTGAAATAAAATTGCTTTCTGGCTAGTGAGTTGAATCAGCTCATGAAAAGATGTAAGGCATGTTAGAGCAGCATCCAAAAGACGGTGTGAGTAGGAAAGGAGGAAGACTCTCTCTTAAAGCAGTAGTGAAGCTGCTAGGTTAGCTGCTCGCTGTGGGATTCTTGCCTTAGTCTGGGGCGCTTTAACCAATTCTGTGTGAAGATCCACACTTTCTAAAAACAATATCCAGTTGTTCATATTGGTGCTGTCTAAAGCATTAAAATCCTGTTTGAGAAAGCACTTGAAGAAAGCAGGAGGATCATCTGAAGAGCTCTGAGGAATCATGGCAGTCACTGGATTACACTTGTACCCCATCTTCTCCCATCTTCTTTCAGGCATTGTGAATTCCATATTCCAGTCATTATTTTCTTCAAGGCCTTGGCATCTTGGAGGCAGCATCATTATTTTCTTGGGCAAAAGTACATAGAGCTGAGTTCTTTAGCAGTCTCAATTTGGGTATAATAATATGAGACAGCATATGGAGTTAACATCGTATTTTTTTGTGTGAGGGAGCTTACCAGAAATCTGACAAGAGATTGTGGTTGGGATCTAACAGGAATCCCTTGGAATACGTACTGTTTGGTGCATTCCTGAATCTGGTAAAAGGGTGGATAGTGAAAAGACATAATTCTGCAGCATCAAATAATTAAAGCATTAAATTAAACCCAAAGAATTACTGAAGAATATCTCCCGGTACTCCGTGACTGGGCAATAATGCAACAAATGAAATTGTAGCAATAAATTCAAAGTGGTGCATGGGGGATAAAGCTGTTGCTGCTGCCACAGTGATGGGCTGTAAATTATCCATTAGCACTCAGAAAAGAGGTCTGGAAACCATTGTGATAGGAGGCTGAAAATGCTGGTGCTGTGCTTAGTACTGGTCAGAACAATGTTAAAGATTACGAGAGGAGGCAAGAAGAAAATGGAAAGCTTTTTAGCAATGTATTGCACACTTGGAATCTTGAGTAGGAGATAACTACTGTATGAGGAGAGATGAAGTATACTAGGGCTCTTCAGTTTACAAGAGGTGATTGAGGAGAAACTGATTTTGTATATCTAAGGGGTTTTTTTAAAAATCATAAATGTCTTGGAGTACACTAGACTAGGGATATTCAGTAAAATTAACAGGAAGCATTTCTAAAATTAATGGAAATAATTTTCATACTGTAGCTACTTATTCTGCAGATCTCTTTGCAAAGGGCAAGCATCTAAATATCCACTGAATGGATTAGGCAGGCAGGGTAAGCCAAGGACTTACACATAGAAGGATGTGTACAGATTCTTTGGCTTCAGAAGTCTTTAAAATACAGATTGCTGAAAATCAGAAGAGTTAGTTGCATACTTCCCCCAGGTTTTTTACTGCCATTTTCTTCAGCATCTCCTACAGCTGCTATGCGAGGGAGTGGGCTGGTCAGACTGACATCTGGTTTTATCCAGTACACCTGGCCCTACACACAGGTTAACATCTAACCACAAGGGGTATATGTATAGAAATGGCTACCTAAATAGCCTCTTGTGCAGAATAGATGGAGCAAATGGTAATTGTATACATCTCTGGTGCTCCTCTGCCCAGACCAGTAAGTCTGTATGATCTATAATGTTGAAGGCATAGCAGAGATAGAGAGCAACTGTAGCAGTGGGACAGTGACAGGACACTAATACAGCATGTATATAAAAAGCTCTCATTCTGCTGAATAATGGGTGGGATTGTTAGAAACAGTTAAAAAATGGTAACTTTAGGAGTGACTTTAGAGTTGAAGGTGTTATGCTTGTTACTCTCATGTTCACTCTGTGCTTGACTGTAGGTAGACAAAGCCAATTCCTTGAAGTTCCTGGAGTTTAATGCTAGTTTTGTGTCTTTGAATGTTGTCACATCTTTCTTACTCCAGCTATCAGATTAGAGGAGAAGCATTTAGGGAGTAATAGTCCAATGGGAATTGAAGACTTGGGGTTAGAAATTGAAGGATCGCTGAGAAATTTGCCAGGATTTGAGGAGGATTTTCCAAATATGAGGAGAGGCTGAAAGTTTATAGAGCTGAATTTCCAGCCTGGCTACCCAAATAGGTAAATGTTTTGTGCAAAATAAAGCTTCAGAGTTTTAGCACAGAGAAAACCTACAAGTAGAAGATTGGGGAAGAAAAGACTGTGGGAAAGGAACACAGTGCTTGTTATTTGATAGAAATGTGAAATCAGGAGGTGAAGAGCTTTGGACTTTCGTTATACTGAATTCATGTTGTTGAACTTGTCTTGAAAGGACAAAACTGGAAGACCACCTGTGGACAACTGTAGCAGAGTAGAGAATTGTGTGACACATTCTGCAGAAGATTATGGGTCCCTATGGAACATTATGGAGATTAATGGTGATTTAGTCTGTGCCCAGAAGCTTGAAGAACTGATATCCTCAGTAGTTTTCACAGTAAATTCCTGTGATGATGTTCCACAGGTTTGGTTGCTGTATTTCTTATCCAAAGTTATGTCTTTTAGATGAAAAGAATTACAAGAAAATTCAAATTGATACAGAAAAAAGATGGCACTTTTAACAGTAACTTGGTGTTGTGTGGCCATAAATTATGGAGTCACATCAAAGCAATTAAAAAAGGTTTTCTTGTCATCTCACTTGTTCATAAAATTCTACAAGCATAAAGGCTGAACAGTGTCCGAAGTGCAGATGAACATGCTAAAGGAGAGCCTTCCACTGCCTTCCACTGTGAGCAAAATCAGTCATGAATAGGGTAATCCTATCTAAGGTAGTTCGTTGCTGATTTATATAAACTTGTCATTTCTGATTCCAGTACCAAGAAATAGAATGAACAGTTAAACTAACACTGAGGGAAAACACCTCAGCCTCCCTCAAGATACTTCTCCTTTCCCCTTCCTGGCCTGCATGCAGTCCACTGGCTGCATGTTATGCATCCCTTTGTTGAGGTGGTAAGCACTGCGGAAGTGTGGGGTCAGGGTGGTGGTGTTCATTAGCTTTCTGCCTCTCCTTGTTCATTTCTCAGCTGCTGTGGTGTGGATTTTTCCTTTTGGGAGCTCTACCTGCTCCGATGTGGGTTCTTCCATGGGCTGCAGCCTCCTTCCAGGTGCAACCTGCTCTGTTCTGGCATGTGTTCATCTGTGGGCTGCAGTCCGTTTTGGGAGTTGTACATGCCCCCGTGGCATGTGGTCTTCTCCATGGGCTGTAGTCCCCTTGGGGGTCTTCCTGTATTTTCTTCTACAAGTCTGCCCCTGCTCTGGCATCTGCTCTTGTTTCTCCTCCTCTCTAGTGTCTGTGTCTCTCCTGCCCCTCCAGGTTACTGCCCTTTCTTCACTATGTTTTTGCAGATATGATGTGCGTACCTCTGATTTGTGTAATTTTGGTAGGTGACATGTCTGGACTGTCTGCTGAAACGGCTGTGACCAGTACAGGGCAGTCCCTGACCACCTCTTCCACAGGTAGTCCCTGTGGGTTCCACCCCATCCCTGCCAGTTATGCCCAATACACCCCCATGCCCCACAGCTTGTATTTGTTGTGGCTGTGTTAACCAAGTTTCAACAGGGCTGGGAAAAGGTGGCCTTTCCAGTCTGACCTGGGGGCTGCAGAGCTGCTTAGACTGGTGAGATGCAGAGTGACAGTTCTACACCCTGTGGGGAGAGGTGAGCATGGGAACCTGACAAGTGAGGAAACTTCCCTTCCAAACCAAGAAAAGAATTCATTCCAGTTTTTGGATGGGCATATGAAGTTGGTACTTAGTAGGCTGCCATGAACGTATCTAGTGCCTGGCCCTTCAGGGAGTTCTGGCATTATATTCTCTAGTTTCCTGGCCTCAAATCTGGTGTAATCAGATGGGTAGCCACTTTCTCAGTTCTGGAGACAGCCAAACATGTGCACAATGTACCCTAAAGATACTTAGGAAACTGTTGGGTTGAAAGACCAGTGAATTTAAGAACTGCATTGCAGGCAGAAGATAAAGAGCAAAGGTTACCTCACACTCTGAATTTGTGCACCAAAAATCTAATAAATTCTCCTTTGCATCTGCCAGCTATAGAATTTCTGATTATTTTCCTGTTCTGCATATATTACATTTAATGCTATTCTCAAAGAAACAGACTAGAATGTAAAAGCAGAAGTATATTAACAATTGCATGAGTATCAGAATACAGGAAATGTTAATGCTCCAATTTTTCAGTCCTTTATATTCTTCTAATTATGAAGTTTGTCCCAGCAGTATTAGTCACTGATATTTAGTGCTAATTTATCCAGGCAGTAGTGTATAATAGAAGATAGAATCTTGATAGTATTTTAGTAGAGTGTATTCATAACCACCTTATGGAAGTAATTGAATAGATTATGTGGGAGTGGACACACTACCTACAAACTGAGATCTGATACCACACTTGAAAGATTTCAATACATCTTTTACATGTATTGCTGGGATTTTGTCGCTTCTGAAGTACATTTATGTATCATGGGCAAAAAAATAGAGCTGGCACTAATTTTTTCATGTATTATGTGTTAGAAGACTAAAGGAAAATGTTAGTTGCACCTTCTTCTTGAAGAGAGCCAGTCTGCAATATGCATAAGAAGAAATGTGCTATGGAATCAGAAAATCTAAAAACATATCCACCAAGTGAGAATAAATGAGGAAAGGGATAATAATCTGGATGGATATATGCAGGGCTCAAACTTGTTCACGTGTTCGTGAGTGAGTTACGGTGCCTTAGAGATGCCAGATGGTATAATGCCTAGTGGAAACTGGAAAGAAACAGGTTAAGGAGAAAAAATAATCTGACAAGCCTATTTTTCTGGCCTTGGGTGTATAATTCTGTGCTGTGAAGCGCGGAACCAGGATCACCTGATATTTACGGAAGAATAAATCAGGGTGATTGGCACATTCTGTGTGACATACGTAAACCTGACTGTCATATGACAGTGATTAGAATATTTTAAGGTAAAATTAACAAGGTGGTTGTGAATAGGAGAGAATATTCAAGGGTTTCTTATGTTATTTTTCCCTTTACGGTGATCTCTCCCAAATGTTTCTAAGTGCCTTTTACAATCCCATTGGTAAACTTGCAATTTACCCTGTCCAGGTCAACATACAAAAGCCATGACTAAGACTGTATTTTAAAACGTCCCATGAGTAATCCTGAATCACTCTACATCATCCAGCTATTAGGGAAAGTGGTTGGTATTCTTGGGTGAGAATTTATCATCGTGTCCTGCGCGCCTTAGAATTTATTCCAGTCAGTAAGCTGAGGCAGAGTTTAATCACAACCAATCATCCCACCTCACTGTGTGTGGCAGGGAGTGCCTTGCCTTGCTTTTGCTTCCTTAGGAAGCAGCAGAGGCAACGCACGCTTTCCAGTGAGACGTGGGATTCGGAAGTTGGGTAGCATGTTCTCTCTCCCATACCCTCAGGTTGTACTGTGTTTGCCCAGGGAAAGGGGACATCGTGACACCTCTCAGAAAGCGTTAGTGGAAGGTAACCATTTTCAGGTAGTCTATTTTCAAATAAAGCTGCTCATTTGTAATACTACACAGCATTTGTACACACGTGATATTTGAGGTCTCCGGTCTAGGATCAGTAATTGATTGCACTTTGCTGTCCTAACAGACATGGAGGTTTATGTGACAACCTGTGTATCCTAGACAAAGCACTGAAACTATTAATGTCTTTCAAAATACGGTGTACGTGCTTCTGTGATGATGTGCCTGTAGACACTTGTGAAATAGCTTTTAAAGAAACCTAGAAAACTAGACAGTCTTTCCTAGTACCTCAAAATTGTGAGAATTCAGAAACAGGATATTTTCCTTTGTTTCTAGCACTATTGACTTGGGCATCTCATCAGATGTAATTTATAGAGTAACCCTGAAGAATTAAATGGAGCTCATTCATTGCTGTGATGGGGGGGGTTAGAACTAGATGATCTTTGAGCTCCCTTCCAACCCAAAGCATTCTGCTATTTGTTGTGTATTCATTCCTGTTGAATTTTATATATGTATTTTTCAGAAAGTAGCAAAAAGTCTGCATTTACTGAAGGGAATTACTTATTTTCATCTAACACAGAAACTTAAGCTATGTAGTGTTCTATTTAATGAGCTGTTCTTAGGGTATTTGGTTTTATAGCATACCTTTCTTTCACTGAGGGATGACTTCCATGGGCTATGGAGATGTGAAATCAACCTGGCTTGCTAATGTTTATAAATCAATTTTTTTTCCTCCTCTCTGCAAGTGGCACAGAGATTGTATTTCTATTGTGATGTGAAATTTTTTGCTTTTTACCTTGTTATTACTGGATATATAGAAGCACAAATACAATTCTTTATTGTGCTTTTTAATACAGAAGGAGTTGAAAACATTTCAAGAAAACATTCTCCAAAATATGAAAACTAACAACAATCTTGTCTTTGGTAAAAATCCCCATCTCATTCATCCCAGAGGGTCAGTGGTGTTGAGTGAACACGCACTTGCTGTTTGCTTGTGTTCATTGTGCATTCCTGTGCATCACTTGTGTATGACAGCCACATCCCACAGCAGATACAATCTTTTCATTTCCCTGACCTGTTCTCTGTAGCTCCTGTTGTAAGATGTTAGGTTATCAAAGGCACACTAGGAAAAAAACCCACCCTCTCCTCCTTCATTACAGCAACCTCTTAGATACTTGCAAACAATTTTTAGAGCATCTCTGTGTACTGAAGTGCTCTCACTGCTTACACACAAGGAAATATAAGGCACAGAGGTTATAATAAATAATTTTTGATTGAAGAGTTAAAGAAAGTCTGGGGCTCCATGTCTTTATTTAGTACTATCATACTGTGGTTTTATATCAACAGGAGTTAGAGCTATTTGGATTTATTGAGTAATGAATTGGACCTCAAATTGTCATATTGGTTATGGTAAAAATGCACAAAAGCATTGAGATGGAGACTGCTGGGTGCCCAATGTGCTCCCACAAGTCCATAATGGAGAAAAGCTCTATGAGAGAGCAGCCAGTCCACCATCTGATGTAGATGCCTGACTTAAATACCTCCAGCTAGTGGAGAAGAACCTGGATCTTTGTGGTTATCTTTAAAGAGGAGTCCTGGTCAACATCATAGAGCAGTTACGTTGTTAGTGATGGCATATGCTTCTCTAGATCTGGAGAGCAGAAACCACCACAAACCATATGATCTGCTTGTCTTACAAAGTCTCCTGTCTGATTCATTACACACTTTCTAACTTTTGTGACAGCAGAAATAAGGAGAGCCATATGGCTGATTCCGTAGACAAGTATCACTGACATTCTCAGATTAGTCTGTCCTTTATGTAATTTAATGGGGGGAAAAAAAAGTACATGATCATGTCATCATTACCTGTTGCATTGTAACACACAGATGATGAATTAGTATTGCTTAATCAGGGTTTGTTTCGTCATCCCCTGATTTTTTTTGAATAGTGGATTTGAAATTGTAGCTTTTTTTGTGTGTTTTTACATTCTAAATGTCCAAGCTTGAAAATCTTTGTGTTGAAACTCTGTGGTTTCTCCTTTCCTTCCCCTTGATGGATCATCTGTGGTGTTTCAGGGGGTATTTTTTGCAATGGGCTTGTCTATCAGGCTTTTCTTAGCATGTGGGGAATGTCATCTCTGTATGGACTTTCCCTAGAAGATGGTGGAGAACTAAACTGACAAACATAGTGGTGATTACAGTGACTTTACTCAGGCACTTACCTATTGTAGCCGAGTGAAGAGAATCTCCCTGATTTGGATTGCGTTGCCAGAGAATGAGGGAACATCCTAGAGAGGTCAGCCCAGAACGCAAGCCTTCCAGAAGGATAAAGCTGACTTCATGAAGAAGTGCTCTCAAGCCTTCATACTCCCACCCACACCCCTTTTTCTCAGTGCCCATAATCTGTCTCTTTTTCCCCCCCTCTTTTACGTGGTGCTCCTCATGAATGTTCATGCTTATGTCTTTAATCGTGTTCTTGAGGGGGTTTTTTGCAAGCTGTCATCTTATATCCCATCTGCTCTGGTACAGGCTTCCCACTGCCATCTTGCATTCCCTTCCTCTCTGATCCTCTTCTTTCTCTCCTCCGTATTTATTTTGTTTGCAATCCTTTTGAGGCTTTGTTTGAAGTGCTTATTCTGTTTTCTGCTGTCTCAAGGGGCAGTACAGTCTTCCATATAGAGTTTAGGGAAATTCCTAGTGACTCCCAAGAAGCAAGAGCAGTGCTTGCAAAATAGCCTTCTCTGTCTGTGCTTATCTAGTGTAGAGCTTGCTTAATTCTGTGAAGATGGTGACTGCAGTGTGCCATGTGCTTGTGGGAGTTTTGAGAGGCAGTATATGTAGGATCTTCAAAGGATGAAGCTGCTCAGCTCTTTGTTTCTGGTCTGGATTGGGTCTAGGTGAGGAGGAATGTTTGAAAGACCTACCCAAAAGCCATCTGAATGGAGGAAGTGGTGAGGAGCTGTCCATGGTGGCAGAATGTTAACTGCCTGCTAGATAGAGCCATTCCAAAACATGAAGGTCCTGAACTTTGGTACAGCAGAGGAAGACTAGACCTGGTAAAAGCAAGAGAGAACCCCGCCCCCCNGTTTGCCTGCAGATGGCAATACTCCACAGAGGAGTACTGAGGAAATTAGAACTGAAACGTGGTAGCACAGTGCATGTTGTGGCAGTGCTGATGTTGTCACCCACAAAACAGTTTCTGCTCCATGCTGTACATTGTGCAAAGCCAACAGAAGTGGGAGAGCTAGGCTTGTGAGTGTGTGTGCTGCTGAAGCTAAGGGCTGGCTCTCGTGCCTTGCATAAACAGTACCTTAAAGCATGCTATCTACCATTGCATCATTTAGTGGTAATAAATGATCCAACCCACAGAGAGATGCTTTTCCAAGGTGGTATTGACTTTTTATTAACTTCTCTGAACCTTTTGGCTGGTATTTGTCATAGGAACATCTCCAGTCTGTTTTGAGGCTTGTTTAAAAAGCTGCCTATTGATTGGAGTAAAACTCAAAATGCATTCTCTCTTTCTTGACCTGATATGTTTCTCATATTATTTCAACATCTTCCTACTTTCATGAAGAACAAAAGCTTAGGTTTTTAAGAAGAGTTGCAGGTAGAATCAACCTTTGAACAAAACAAAGTGGCATTGTGTTACTGTCTGTGTCATCTGTGTGGATGTAGTTCTGGTGTCCCAGCCTCAGAAGGGATGTAGTAGTGTTTGAATAAAGGATGAAACAGATGCTGCACAAAGAAAGAACAAACCCAAATTCTTTGGCTTGAAAAAGAGGAGTTTTAGGAGAGTTTTAATAACATTTGGAACGATCAAGAGAGGAGGAGAGAGCATAAATGAAAAACTCATGCTTTTGTTTAAGTTCACAGTGTTCTTGTGCTAGAACAACTTCTTCTAGAAGGAGCAACTTCTGTCTAAATAAAGACTTCTTTAGTTTAAAAAAAGGAAGGACTGAGGAGAAATAAGAGGGATGTATACAAAGTCATGAATGTCACAGAGAAGGTGAGAAAGGAATAATGATTTGCTGTTTCTCATAATACAAGAGCAAGGGGTTATCCAGCAAAATGATTGAGCAGTAGCTTTAAGACAAATGAAGGGAAGTAGTTTTTCATGATGTGCATAATTAAATTGCAGGGTTCATTGCTGCAGAGTGTTGTGGAGGCTTAAAGTCTGAATGGGTTCAGAAGCAATTAGACGAATTCATGATGGATACTTCCATCTAGAGCTATTAAGCACAGTGATGGGAGTTGGGAATCCCTAAACCACAATTTATGGGAGGATGAAAGGTTGCTGGAGGGTTGGACAGAGGGAAAGAAGCATTGCTTTGAAATAGGAATGCCATATTCTTTTCCTAAGTATCCCATACCAGCTGCTCCTAGGGATGAAAGGAGTGATGGCTACCTCCTATATCCACCCTCCCTTCAGGTATGTCAATGTGATCCCCCTGAGCCTGCTCTTCTCCAGGCTGACCAGCCCCAGCTATCTCAGTCTTTCCTTGTAGAAGACACACTCCAGTCCCTTCAGCATCCTCATGGCCCTTTTCCAGACTCTCTACAGTACTGGATCTGGTACCTCAGGTGTGGCTGTACCAGTGTTGAGGGAGTAAAGCTCATACAGCATTTTGAGGGAGTAGAGCTCATACAGCGTTTTGAGGGCTTGGATTGTAGCAGAGCTCAAAGTGGGTTAAGAGACAGCTTTCAAAGTACATCTGACCATGTCTGGGTAAGAGTTGAGGACTGTTTCAGCAAAGCAGAGTTTTCCTTTTTTAAAAAATAACTAAAAATAATAATTGTGTGTCTATGGTTTAGACTTTAGGAAAATGGATGCTTGGACATTGCTGTTTGAGTTTTAGGTGCTGTCTGAAACTCTTAAACAACCTAATATTCTGAAGCTGTCATTTCAGGAGCATCTGTATGCTCACTGAAGTCCTTTATTTGACTTTACCATGCAAAATTATTGACATCTTTACAAACATCAGGCCAGTTACCAGTAGACTGAGACTGGAAAACAAAAGCAAAATTTTCAGGTACAAAGTTAAACTAGGTTCTAATTCCTTTTCTTTGCTGTTTTTCCTCCTATAAAAGAAACATGCCCATACAATGTGATCATGTAAGCCACTTTTGTGATGCTGTAAAGGATGATTCATTGTGCTGGATTAATTAACGCTTTGCCAGCTTCAAATAGAAAAGATACTGTGCAGAGAGGAATATTTAGGCTAAATGCATTTGAGAAAGGAATTGAATACTTGTGGGTTTTGTTCTTAAAGTCTCTAAAAGGACTTTAGACATTTTGAAATGCTGTGTAAGTCCATCATTTGTATAATACTTTGTATTGTGGAGAAAAGCTCATGGATGTTTTTCCCTATGAGCTTTTGTGTTTTTTCATCATTCATCAAAAGATGAAAGATGCTTAATATTTCTGGGAAAAAGAAAAAAACCAAAAACTATGAAAAAATGAAGTCTAGAATAGTCTACTAGCGAGACAATGTGCATGTTACTTTTACAATACGTTTTCAGTGTTTCAGCTTTCAGTGTTTGTTATGCAGGGAGAACCAAAAAGCCAAAGTGCAGTATGAAATTGTAAACAGAAAACCACTTGCTCATAGTAACTACTTAGCACTCAGCTGTAGCTTTATGATAGCCTATAGTGTAGGGTCTCCTGGCTACTGCTAGCTCTGTAGGGTCTCAAAATTTAGAAATGGATTTCAAAGATACTGCAGAACTAACCTGATTACTTCAACAAATTCTGTGACTTCCATAAATCTGAATTTTCAGTCTTAGAAAAACCCAACCAAAACCAACAAACCCATACTTGAAGTTTTGAAGTTCCTGTAAATACAAATGCTGTTCAAGCAAGGAGATGTTACTAGCTATTTGCTTGTACTGTAAAAATAAAAACCACTAACTGGTGGCATCCATAGCAGGCTTTTTTTTTTTCCTTCCCTGCAAGCTCCCCTTGCTAAAAAGACTGAATCATTCTCTTCCTGGGAGTTTTGAGGCTGGTCATGCTGTGGATGTGCTATCCCTTTTGATCACTGCTTGCACAATGATAACTCATTGATACCGAATCAAGACACAGAAAATATAAGTGTAAATCTTAGCATGACGACTGAATTTTATATGGAATAAACACTTAGGCTTGTGTACTGAGCAATCAACTAGCCCAAGGAACAAAGCAAATTGAATGCAATATATTAAAAATACTTCTACTGTTACTTGTCTTGAACCTTTTTTTTCTCTAGGTTTATTGCTTCAAGAAAAAGGGATCTTCTGAGCGTGCGTAAAACCATGTTCTAGCTGAATAATGTTGTATGGCACATGATTGTCATTACTTTTTGGAATGTAAGAGCTAAGACTTACTAAATATCAGCAGGTGACGAGTTCAAACATCAACACAGTAAGAGAGGTTTTCCATGTGAAATGCTGAAATGTTTTACCAGAGGATGCTTCTGCATGCTAAAAGTCTTCATGTGTTGGAAATGACAAGTTGATGGAAGAAAAATCTGCTGAGGGTTATTAAACACAAAGATACCATCTCTGGCTCAGGAAATCCTAGACCTGAAATGTTCCCTGAAGTTGGAAGGAAAAAGCATTACAAGTTTGTTCTATTTTTATTATTTTTTTTTAGGTGTCTATTACTGGACATTCTCAAATACAGGATGGTGGATTAAAAACCTCTGGTCTGTACATAGCAACTTCCTTTGGCTGAGTAATAGCTGCATTGGATTTCAGAAGGGGAAGGGTTAGCTAGCCCTGTGCTTGCTAATTATTTATTTGCTTAGATTTTTCTCATCAATTCATTGACTTACGTTTCCTTATCAGAAAACTTGCACATGGAACATTCCCAGGGTAGAGTCGTTGGATCTGCCTCTCATACTTGCTTCAAAAGTTTAATCGCTGCTATTTCAGTTTCCTTTTACTTATTTCAAATAGAGAGTTTAAAGTGGGAACAGCAACGTTTCACCTTATTCTAAGGCTGTTTCTCATTTGTTCTTCACTAAATTTACCCGGTCTTCTGGGTTACTCTAAAAATATTCCCCTTTCTTGAATGCAAGGAGTTCACGATCTTTCCTCCATGGGGCTCTGTAGCATCTTCTGCTATTGAGTAAAGGGTCCTCCTTCCTTCCTGGTTACACTGCTGAGCTTGCAATAGGAGTTGCTGGTTACTCCGTACAGCCATTGGGGTTAAATCATAACCTGATTTCAGGTTGATTCTGTTCTTTAAACAGCTGAGAGCTCAATCCAAGCAAGGCCAGGAAGGAATCTGAAGTGTCACAATATAATTGTGCCACCCTAACCTTGGCCAAATTGCCATCAAGCCCTAAATCCATAAGCACTTTCACCTAATGTAGGTCCAGTTAAATTCCCTTGGTGCCTGACTGTCTGCTCGTGCACCCTTCTAGCCATGCAGGCTGCCTTAGTAGAGGGGTCTGTACTTCACACAGATTTCAATGTTTTTGAGTATCCTTCTCTCTGAAGAACCTTTGAATTGTGTGCAGTTCACCCTGAATACAAGTGACTGAAGGAATGACCTATGCCATCCATTCACTGTGACTTCCTGAGGAGCAGAGATGCTTCCTTCAGCATCTCAATGAGGTAGCCTTGTGTAGAAGTGCAATGATTAGGATTTGTGTAACGAGGGGGGGAGCAGTTGCATGTTCCCATTTCCTGATCCAAACCCATTCTTACCCTTCCCTGATAGGGTAGCCATGGGATGATAAATAAGGCAGGGCAGTTCTGGAGCGGGAACATCCTTTGCTTCTCAGAGTGCCTCTTCTCCTACCAAGAGCTGCTCCCTCATCTTACTCCTCTGGCTTTGTCTCGCATACCTTTATGACTTATCAGGAGAAGGCACCTTGTTTTCTCTCCTCTCCCTGTGCCTGTGTATATGTTTGGGGTTTCTGTGAAGTGTGTGTGGGTATCTTTCGGAGATAGGACAGTATTGGTCCTCTGTTAAACCATCTTTAGAGTACAGGGTGGAGGAAGCCACGTGACATTGTTGGCTTCAAGTGGGCTCTCTATAATCTTTTTCCAAGCTTCTAATCCTGTATTTACTTAGGATTAATTAAAACAAGAAGAGAACCAAATTTCCAAATTGAGTTTTCCTTAACATCTATGAATTTGATATCATCCTGAAGTTGCAGCAGTGTACATTCTCAGCCTGAAAGACTCAGTATGTACTGCTCTCTTCCCCACAGCAAACAAGAACTGTTGCATTACTTTAGTTAACTTAGATTAATTCCTGGCCAAATCATAGGCCTGGTTCTAACCAGAAATTCTGCTTCAGGTTTGTTTCTCATTGCTGCTTTTCTTTACTCGTATGTTGCTGGGGGCTTACCCTGCAGCTGGTTGACTATTGATGCGGAACAGCAGTCACAAAAAATGCCTTCTGAACTTGGAGGAACTTTGTCTTCTAATCTCTACCTAATGTTTCCTTCACCTTCTTTATCTTGCCTGATAAATGGCAAGCATCTCGGTCACACAGGTCTTATTCAATTTCATGATATTCCATCTCCTTTCTGAAAGAACATTTCCATCGTTTACCCTTTCTGTCTCACAGCTGAAATAATTTTTAAAACACCATCTAACTGGATCAATTGCTTTTTACCCAAAACCCCTTTCCCTTTTTTAAAGTTGATTGTATTCCTTGAAAGAGCTGCAGGACTTCAGGAACCACACATCATTCAAATGCTTGGTGAGAAGGAAAAGGTGAGCTGGGCATTGAAGTATTAATGAAAAAAAAGGTAAAATTACAGTGCTTAGTTTCTTCCAAGGTGCTCTGCTTTATTACTCATTCTGAGAAGTCCTGTCTATATATCCTTACAAGTTCTGAGATGCACAACAGAAATGTGCTGCGATTAAGAGGCGGGACACAGCTTGATGCAAGCTAATTGTTTTATTGTAGCAAATCACAAGTTTATATACTTTGCAAAGCGCACGTGTGGCTTAGTTTCATTGGAGGGCAGAAGCCATTCTTACATTTACTATTTGCTGATTGGTTTAAAAACACTTATGAACATTATTAGAAAAAGCAGCTTAGGCCTAATCACACAACCTTTACACATACTCTATTTTTGTTTCTTAAAGCGTGTTTTGTTCTCCCTTTCAAGGCTGACCAGGTCCTGTTATTCACTTCTGGTGTCAAGATGTCTAGTCACCCAACATTCTTTCATCCCTTATCAACCAGCTCTCTTTGTTATTCTGACTCTCCCAGGGTTTATGTCCAACAAACCAGCATGTCTGTGTCCAACAACTGCAAAGTGCTGGAACTTTTCCCTGATTCTTTCAGGCCTTGTGCTACAGAAATGCATCAGTTTTATTAGGTAACTTTATCCAAAAATGTATCTGTTTTTTGAATTGAATAATATGAAAATAGCTTCTCAACAAGGAGTGCACATGCCAGAAATCATTTGCCAGTTACCGTGTTTGAAACTAAACAATTCAATCGTGGGAGTTATTAAATAATCAATAGACTTTGCCAAGACAGGTGGTAGTTCTAATAAATAGCTCATGAGGACAAAGTAATTTGATTCAAACATTTGTTGTACGGTTGTTTTCTAGTACTGTACTGGAAGCTGAACATTACCTTATTTCTGTTCTATCTTAATACTTATTTCTAATCAGATGACTTGTAACTCCAAATTCTGCCATATTTAGAGGTGACTTACGAACCCATTCACATATAGATAAACTAGATCTAAACCAAAACAAACCAAAACCCAAAAAAGTGCCTGTGGTTAGGCTGTTCAACTCACTAAATTATGTTTTAGAAATTGAAGGTAAACCTTTTGCTTCTTATTTTGGTTAGTAACTCTTCCTACATCTTATTGTAGTTCATATTCAGGAAGTTTTTTGTTTTTGAAATCTTGTGAATCCTGGGCAGGGAAAACAGTTTCCCACCTCCATATAAATACAGAGGGAGTGAGGAAGTACAAAGATAAGACCAGCACACAACATGTTCTGTAAACATCAGGTCTCGGGAGGGGGGTCTGCGATGGGTGCTGTGGATGAAACAGGTATGTGGGGAGGATGCCACAGCTCCTGGTGTAATGAAAACACTGGATGTGCTTTTGCAGTGTGTTGAGACAGGATCTCGTGAGTCAAACATTGCAGTAGTTATTAGGCAGATCAATAAGCAGTGTTATCTCTGTGGGCTAGAGGAAATTCCCTATTGTTCTGCGATGTAGCTAGGATTTCCTACACATGAAGGTTGTTATTAAGAAACTAAAAGCTCTGGCAATTTGACTCTACATCATTTACGTAATTTACACAGAGTTCTTTCAGGACAATATCTCTTCAAACCAAGGTGAATAGGAAAGGCATTTTTCTTTGATCCAGGAAATAAAACTCAGTTTGAAGCCTTTTGTATACGCTTCAGAGTCTGACTGGGTGATAACGTTATTCAGAGCCACTGGGCAAGGTGCAAGCTGCATCTCTGAGAAGCCCAGGCTCTCATTCCTGCGTGCTGTGGTGGGCAGTTTAAGGGAATTGCTTCTTAATTACCAGGTTGTCCTTGATAACACTGAGAAAAAATTGGCTTGGACAGTATCGATTCCAAGCACTTCTGTTCCTCTTTGGGGACATTCCCAGCCAGCAGAACATTCACTGACAGTTAGATAAAACAGCTTAAGTTCACCCCATGCTTAATTTAATCGATAGGAACCTATTTACATTGCAGAATGCTGGCTGTGTTAATTTAGCCTTGGAAATCTAATCATCATGTGCCTCTGAGGTAGAACAGAAAACAAGTTTTAGTTAAATATAGAGAAGTCTATCCAAGTTGCTTGGATTTTCCCCAGTTACTTTTTATAAAGAGTATAGTTTATTCATAATATTAATTTTGGCAGGCTTTATCCATCTTTCTTTAGCTGCATACAATGATCCTCTCTTTGTAAACATTCGGTTTCAAGTGTTAATTTTTAGCAAGAGCTGTGTGTCATCCCTCCTATATCACAAAGGTAGCTGGAAACAGCCGTCGTGGGCTAACCCTGGGTTTGGAAGGCCCTTGAGTGAAAATTTCACCTTCAAAGAATGCTTACTGATGTTACAGATTCTGTCAGGTAAAAGAGAAATGGTGTAACTTGTTAGAGAGAAATTGGGATAAGGTGAGGTTAATTGCTGTGTTCAGGGCCACCATTCAACTTAGTCGCGTGGTCTGGAAGCAGAGGTCTCCTCTGGATAGGACTGAAGTGCTTTTTGTAGATAGTCCATCAGTCTAATTATAAAAGCTTATCTGTGCAATATATTTTCTCAGAATCAGAATCAAATTATTAAAATTCAGAATAAACAATAATTCAGCTGTATGTTAAAAAAAAAAAAAGCCCGACAAAACAACGAACCATCCACACAAAATACAAGTAAATATTGTTTTACCTACACATCTGATGTTCAGACTGCAGTGTCCAATTTTGACTTTTGGGGTTCTTTGCTTTCATCACTTTCCCAGCTGTGAACTTTTTAACTTGTTATAGTAGCATCCCAGTAAAGAAAGCGAAATGTTTAGAGACCGTGTTACGGGACCCTGGAATTCCCTGATCACATTACTATTACTTTTATGTCCGCTGTGGCAGTGAGTCCCTTAGCAAAGCAAACAGGGACTGGTGTGGGAGATGATGAAATGAATACAGAGTATGGGCAGAAGCAGATAACACTGCAGCATGATCCATAAGTTAAGGTGACGCTTGAGCGAGGGTCTATTAGCACCTGAGAAATCCCTTAGAGATGGGAAGCCAGCAAGCTAATAATTATCTTAATATAAGCATAAAAATAACCCTAGTCTTATAATCTTCCTCTGAGAAACAGGAAGAATACAGAATGGTTTGTGGCTGGATGGGGGATGTTGTGAGGAGAGATGATTGTCTTGTCATGCTTTGGAGTATGAATAAAACTTGTTCTCAGCAGTATTGCTGTAGTGACCAGTGGAGCTCCTTGGACAGGTGACATGGATCAGTGTCAAGAATCAAATGAAAGCTGATTTGGCTGCAGTGCAGATCCCATCCTGTGTGTCAAGATGCAGTAAGGGTCAGTGTTTATGAGACTTCCTTCATAACGATTGCCAGCATCTGATGTGATGAGGAAGGTTGTAAAGAACAGGGTAAGTTGTTGTTAAAGGCTTGAGCCTATAAAGGAGACTGGTAGAATAAAATTGGTTTTAAGATGAAGGAAGAAAAATGCCCCTTCTGGTATGGTCGTTGTCCACATCTTTTTTTCTAACAAACTAGAGCCTTTGTTGAGCAGCTGGCCAGTAATTTTGAAATTATTACAACAAAATACATCTTGCATACCAGTAAGGGTTGCTAAAGAACTGATAATTGAGTGGTGTCACATTGTGTGCTCTTTCATTTGTTGACCATTTAATTATTTCACAGTGTACATGAAGTGAAAATGAACACATTAATTTTTCTTTGTGTGATCCATTTCAGTTTTGTGGTTTGTAGGTTGGGGTTTATTGGGGGGGGAGGTATGTGGGTTTTTTTGTTTTTAATTATGTAAATTAAATTAATACTCTTTTTCATCTCTGGTCTGTAAATTCAGTGTTAAATCTGAGTTATACTGCATCTAGTAGCATCACACTTAATACCAAAACCTTGCAACTACAGTAAAGTGATACAATAATGAAATTTTAAACTACCCTATGCTAGCCAAAGATGCATAAATGAGATAGAAATGCTATATTTAAAATCTTCTTTACATTCATTTTTAGTAACAAAGTTTGACATTGCAAACATAAATGAGCATTAACCAGAAATATGGATTTTGAATGGCACTGCATGCATTAATTAAGCTCTTCATTAAATGTGTTTACTTTTTTTTTTCAGTAGGTCTTGGCTCTTTTTTTCCTTACAATTCTGCTGTTTGAATAGAATTATGCTACCCTTATCTTTAGAATACTCATCTACTAATTATTTGATTTTTAACAGATTGGTGTTTTGTTTTCTTTTTTTAACCTGTTATCAGCTATAGTAGTAAACTCTGATCTCTAATGATGCTTTCAGGTGTACTCTCTGTCCTAGCCAAACGTTAATGCCCTCAGTTCTGGATCCCAGGTATTGTTCAAACATCTAACATTTTGCTCTTGGAGAAGGACAGAAGACCTGGCTATTCCCTTTTAGCCTCATGTTAAGCTGCTGTTCCTGGGCACATTCTGCTGCAGCAGTGTGGGCAGAGGAGTCTCCCATTTCCTGCTCTGTAAATGTTTAATTTAAGTTTAGTTTAATTACAGCTGCTTTGGAGAGTCTTCTGCTGTGGCTCCTGGTACTGTCACATGGAAAAGCCAAACCCCAGCCATAGGTATGTTCTGGTAACTTCTCACAAGCCTTGTTAGGATTCATGTTTAGAGAGTTTCCTTTTTAGTTACTGTTATTAGTTTTTCTCTCTATCCTACTTTTCTGTATTCTCAAAGAGGAGAAAAGAAGTTCTGGATGATAGAGAAGCAGCAGCTCCTTCTATTCTGTCTTAAAAATAAACCCCCAACCAATACAGCAAAGAAAGGAACAAATATTCTTCTCAGAAAAATGTTTACATAAAATACCATGGTCAGGAAGTGATAATTTTTTAGCAGCTGAAGAACATCGGAATATAGTCTTCAATTCCCTTACGTGTTTTGTAATGCAGATTCCCTTTAAAGTAGCCTTGCCAGTGTACCTTAAATATATTTTAGGATTATTTTACCATGAAATTAGTTTTTCTCCATCATTGACTTAGTTGAATCCTTCATTTTGATCTATGCTGGGACATTAGAAGTGAAGCCGTGGCTGCACATGCTTTTTTAGTAGGTTTCTATCAAAATGTGTTCTGCAGTAGACCATACCCATTGGGAGCAGAGGTTATTAGTGTAGCCTGGCTGCTGTGTAACCCGCTTCTCCAGCTCTCACCGTGAGTCTTACTTAATTCTCACACCCCGTACTTCCTCCACCAGGTTGTATTTACATATTTATTGACTGGAGGAAGAACAGAGAAGGGAATTTTGGTCTTGAGAAGAGGTGCAAGACAGCAGAAGGCTCTTCAGGCTGTCCTCTGGCCCTGCTAGTCATTGCTTAGCCCCATTTAAACTCCAGTCTCGGGAATATCTGTGCCCTAGTAAAGCTGCTTGCAAAACACATTCTGTCTTTTACCCTTTATTTATACATTAGAGAATGGAGACAGTTTTGGTTATGGTTTTCTGGTGTGGGGGATTTTGGGTTGGTTGATTTGGTTTTGGTTGCTTTTTGGGTTGGGTTTTTTTCCAGAGGGTTAAATGAAGCACTTTGTTCCCAGCTCAATTTATTTGCTCACAGTTTTGCTTACTGCTTTCAGTATCCCTGTCCCATTAATGGCTTTTTTTCCTTTTCACTTTCTTCCCTTTATTTTTAAGGTGTTTCCTGATAATGGGGTGGGGGGAAGAAATGTTTATTTTTGCTGATTTGCGCATCCTGTTAAAGAACAACTATACCAAAATCAAGGTGCACTTTATTACTTCTGTGAGGAAAATAAGATTACGTTAGAGCAGCTGATCCTTCCATCAGGGAAAATTATTTTCCTAAATCTTCCTGGTATTTACTTGCCTTTTTATCTGTGGATATTCTATGATCTTTTTAGGTGGAATGCCTTTAAACTTCTTTTAAATAATAGCTTCATGCCTCTCACAAGCAAGTTAACGTGTCTCGATAAACGATGTGCTAGCTAGATTTCAGAGGATTGAGCTCTGTATTGCAGTTTTGGTATTTTTGTCTTCCCCTGAAGTGAGATGCCACAAGTCGCTTTCTCAAGTAAGAGCAGACAAGCATTAGGCTGTCCTGATCTTGCTTTCCTGAGAACCAGGAACTCTGAGCATAGCGTATGGTCAATTTCTTAGAGGTAGTCCGCAGCAGAATCAAATCCTGGAGCCTCATCTCTGCTTTACCCTTGCATTTGCCTAACACTGCCTGTGTAAGTGCAGTCACTGAACATCTACAAGGGCTGGGCTTTCTTGTGACTGGTGTTTTAAGAACAGAAAAAGAAACCTTACAATTTTTGGTGGCATTATATCTCTTGATGTAGGTAATGTCTGGGTAGCATGTACAGAAATTACCACAGCTCTGCAAACGTGCTGTGTTCTGCTTGTCAGCACTCTCCCACTACAGGCAGAGGGCCTAAACAGCTTCAGTGTCTGAGAGTAACAACCTTGGTTCAGACCTCCATCAGAATTAGTTGGATTTAGGTGTTTGTAACTGAAGAAGATTATTTCTCTGAGTGGCTCTTGGCAGCAAACTGGGAGCTGATACCCAGGTACTGTGATTTTGCGCTGCTCAAAGAAGGGGAAACTGGTTAGAATGTGACACTCGTCTGTTTTCATATCTGTTCCTGCAATAGGAGCATAAATTGAGGTAGAACCAGGATAATCATTGTTAGTAATCTCTACTTGCAAGTAAAAACCTGGTTAGTGACAAACAGGTAGTAGCTTCAGACACCCTGTTTTCACTCAGTTTCAGATGTTTCATGTCAGCAGGAGCCACTTAGTGCTGTTACCTGAGGCATGAGTGCAGGCGCTTCTTGCAGAAGTGGTTACAGCGGCTACAGGCAGAAGCCCTCACAGCATGTGCTGGCCCGCGGCTCCTCTGAAGGCTCTCGCTTGCATCTCCTCACCGTGAAAACTGAGCCACCGTGCAGCCAACTAGACCTGCTGCTTGATCCGTTGTAGCACTGGGGTGTCACCTAGCACGTGGATTCAGAAAGGGAAAGACGCAGGTGGCTGGTATGAGAGATGTATGCTCGTTCCCCAAATTTGGCATGTAAATACGGATATTTGTACACTGCAGTTTTCTAACCCTTTAGTGCTCTGGAGGGCATGCATATGGCACGACTTAGTATTTCAATGATTTGTAATTCCATTTTGGCCCAGCCTGCGAGCGGCAGGGCAGTCTGGCTGTTGTCCAGCAACTAAAACGTGACATGATGCACAAACATCTATACATGTTTTTTCTTTACATCTCATTTACATTTTTAGAAGATGTGAACATCGGCTGAACAGCGGGCGGGGTGCCAGCCAGGTGCTGCCTGTTGAGCACTCCTTTCTAGACACCGTTGTACTGCAGTGGTGACCATAGAACGGCAAAGAGCGATGGTGACCCACGTTCAGTTTCTGTGTCCTCTGCCTGGGCAGATTTGGGCTATGGCTTTGCACATTCATGAAACCCCTTTCAGCCTGGTTGGGATCTCGAATGTCCCGCTGTAGTCACGTAGCACCTGGTTTGTGCATACAGGAACTGTAAGTGTGGATTCTTTTTGTTGGGACTTTGACTCACTCTGGACAAATGAATTAATCCTGTACATACATCAGTGCTCTTTCACAGAAAGGAAAACTAATGATTAATTTGGCTCACCTTACTTCTTCCCTAATGTATTTTGTTAGCTATACGTGTTGACTACATCTTTTGCTGTATCTTCTGGTGTGTCCTGTGGGCAGAGTCAGCTTAAACTGGGTACAAGGAAAACAAAGCATCTATGAATACTTGAAATCATTTCCATGTATGTATCTTAGCTTCTCTGGATAGCATGAAAATACTAAGCATTTAAGTTTTGTTTTGTGTCTGAACAAATCTACCTGGAGGAAAGAAAGAAAAGCCTACCTGGATTGCACCCAGGCAGAATAGAATGTGCCAAGGTATTGGTGTATTAGAGCGCTGTGTAATAGCAATGTGTGAGTAATTAATCAGCTGAGTAAACTTACACTGGAGTGGGGGGTAGCTCACTGCTTGAGCTAACAGGTATTTCTTACCAGTTTTGAAAGGATTTGTTTTGCTTAATGTAACTTAAGCTATGTAAGCTCACTAACATGAAAGGGAAGAGCTAACATGTAAGTGAACACTAACTTGTAAGAGAAGAGGTTTATTCAATTTAATACTAATTTGAAATACATGATTAAAAGTGTTGAGTGACTGGGTGATAGATGGTAAATGAAATTGAGTTCTTGTATCAAATATTAAGGTGTGTGTTGAGAGGGAGAGAAGGAATTATCCTAACTTTGTATGTGTAGCAGTGAGCTCTGAACACCCTATTTCCATTTAAGAAAAGTCTTGGGATTGTATTAGGTAATCCCATAAAAACATTACCTGTGTGCTCAACAGCAGTCAGAGAAACAGAATACTGGGGATTGTGATACGGAGAAGAAAGAACAAAGCAGGCAGCAGTGCAGAAACCTGTGACTTGTCTGGTTCTGTCCCCCCATCTAAAAAAGGAATTAACAGAACTGCAGAAGGTACAGTGCAGAACCAGAAAGAGGAAAAAAATGGTATGGAATTGCTTCTCAACAAGTAAGTGATTGAATGAACCAGTACTTGCCATCCTTGGAATGAGAGGATTAAGCAGTGGACATGAAAAGCATGGATGGGGAAGTTGAGCAGCGAGTGGTTCTTGTTCAGGGTGTTTGTTTCCCACCAAATCTGTGAGGCATCAGATGAAGCTAACAGATGGCAGGTTCTGAACATAGGAAGATGCTTTGTATGTTGTGTGATCCAGGATGCTGTATGTTGCAGGCAGCTACATGGGATCATGAAACAGCAGCAGGTTGGGTCCGTTCGGGTGTAACAGGTGACTATGTGAACGGATCTTCATTAGAGACCAGCCCATCAAAGATTCTTGGCCAGAGCCTTGTCATCTTATGCTTCGCTTCTGTACATTACCAGAAATGAGTCTAAGCTTTTTTCTTTGCCCTTGATAATGCCGTAGAAGAGGCTGTAGACTATATTAGACTTGGGGTTGTTTGTCTTTCTGTATTCTCAATGTATTTTGTGCTCTGAAACCCCTGTGCAGGCCTAAATAACGCAGCTACTGGGGTAAGTAGTGATAGAAGGGGTGTCCATGCGGGTGAGCTTTTTATCCACATAAGCTAACAGAAGGAAGAAAAATTTCAGCAAGAATGAGGGGGGGGGAAAGTCAGCCGAATTTTAAATGAGATGGAAAAAGACTAAAGCAGTGAGGGGAAAGGGAAGTCTGATTAAAGATAAGGAATTCTGATAACGTGACCTTTCATGCCCGCTGCATCTTCGATGGCCAATGCAAAGTGAAGGGAAGATTTAAAGGGCAGCGCAGTGTGAGGTTGGCTGCCACACATCAGTAAAGGAGTTCAAAACCAAGCACAAGGTGATTCTGAATTGTGCATTAAACCAGAGGAAGAAGACATGTTAGATGTGAAGGCTGGGTAGTGTCTCTTTAGTGAAGGGATGCAGAGCTGGAAGGCTGTGACGTTGGTGTGACAAGCAGGCAGTTTCACTACAGCTGGAAATGTGATCTCTTGTACAGAGAGTATTAGAGATGCAGGAGTGACATAGGGACAACCTGCTGACCCTACTGTAGGTTTCGGAGACTGAAACTGTAATTCAGCGCTAACGGGTAACACGTGTTTTGTTCCCAGATAGAACATTAGGTGTGCAACATGAATTTGCAGCAAAGGGGACGGAGGGCTCCTCAGCTGAGGGAAAGCCCAAGTGTTCACCTCTAGCAGGCTCTCACATGCGCAGCTGGCTAGGAGGGCTCCCTTCTCCCAGGGCCATCATTCTGTGCCGGAAGAATAGCTGCTGTGTTGAAGGTTGCAGTTTACTGCAGCTGTGATGTCCCTGTCATTTCTGTCCCCAGGCTCCCCTGGGTGACCTTCAGGGATCCCAGAGAGGGCTGGTTGGCCTTTCCCTGACTGTATAGGAGAGGCAGCCGGTGCTGCTGGGGAAGGATGTACCTCTTCAATCATCTGTCAGGGTTTGGGACCACCAGTTAGGCTTCCTTTTCAATGAACTTCTGGGGCATAAATAACAAGAACAAAGTCCTGTTGCACTACCATCACATTTTTTTCCCCTCAACTCATGACCTGTGCTTTCTGTAACTGTATTCACCTTGTGTGGTGGCTTTTCAGGACATGCACTTGGTCCCCTCCCAGCACAACCGCTCCTGTGGTCTTCTGCATCCTTAGCCTCCCCTCTGCCTTCTAGTTGGGCTGCAAGCAGGCAGGATTCCTAGGATAATGATGTGGTCTGACCGATATCATTGGGGGTTGCAAGAGGGGCCACTGTTGGACAGCTTTCCTCTGCTGATGACACCTCAAAAAAAAAACCTTCCCTGAAAGGGAGGTGCTGCCTTTCAGCCTTCAGTAGACTGCCATCAATCCTTTATTATCCCTTCAGGCTTGCCATTAATTAGCAGATTTTCCATCGTAAATAGCTAGCTCAAAAGTCTTTCTTGTGTTATGCCCGAACGTCCCTAGCATTCATATTGAGCTATTGTCCTTCCTTACAATTCTGGAATTTATTATTGTGATATTACAGAATGTATCCTGTGTAGATCTTCCTGTTACTTAAAGGTTTTTATTTGGGTGCTTCCACCATTACCCTTTCCTGCATCCATTCGTTTCAAAAACTTTTTCAGCTTTGGGATATTCCCTAAAAAGTTCAGATTTTTCCATCTGGTTTTCACACAGAAAAAAGCAATCCAGACCTGGGCCAGCAAACTGTTGGTGGGGAACTGGGAATGAGAATGAGATCATGAAAATTTCTGAGAATGTGGGATTATCTGATAATGCCAGAGTCATAATCTAAGCAGAAATGGTTAAAATGCTACCTGTGTTCTCATACTGAACTACAAATAAGTTGAGGGTTTGCTTGTTCCCTGACTTTCAGCAGTGTCCATGGAGAAAATCAGGGATGGCTGCCTTGGACTAAACCAGTAACATCTTTTTTCCAATATCCCACATCTGGCAGTGCTGCACAATAAGCATCTGTCATGGTTTATTCTGTGAAGTGCTGCAGGGTTTTATGCTCTCTTTATCTCATCTGTTGTAATTGTGTATTCCCGTCATCTTATGTAAGTAGCTAATCTCATTTCAAATCCCTCTAAGCTTTTTGGATAACGAATACACATATGTCAATATCTTTTCCATATGCATACACATGAAACAGCTTCCGTGCCTAACTATGCATGGTTTAGAAATAAAAAAAACCCCACTTCTATTAATATATTACAATAAAATGTCTGAAAACCTTTATTGATTTTAAATGCATTGCTTTTGCGTTTCAGTTTAATTCTTTATTTGCTTAGTCTTCTGAGATTACAAATGGAAAACAGCCCATGTATTATCTCTGCATTGGTTTATGTAGCCTGTTTTGCTCACTTCTGTCCTTCCTATCTGTCAGGTTTCTGGCCCTTATTGAGGCACTTAGATATCTCTGTTTTATCACGGCCCACTTTGAATATTACACGTGGCCTCATATTGCTTTTGTCTTTTTTTTGACCTCTTTTTTGACATAGATGACAAGTACTAATCCTGTATTCCATATTAGCCTGCATTGTAGCATGATAAAACCAGACATGGAATTAGATTTTGTTCCTTTGTCAAGTATGGCTTACTTATTGGTAAATACATTGTTGTAAGCGGGCAGAAATTTTGTGCTGTGTTACACAAAAGCTCAGGGAGAAAGTGAGCAACCAAACTAGATGGTTTGCTGAGGAGCTTCAGGTTCTTTGTTGAGACTTTTAATAAGTTGTTTGGGGAGCTCAGTTTTCAAGGTGAGCTGGGCACCCCAGGCAGGTTCTGTAGCAAGAACAACAATAATACATTGCACAAATCTTGATCAGTTTAAGAATTCTGGTGCTTCAAGGGGTGGGGACTCTGCTTCTGCATCTAGCAGGTGTTCTTTCCCAGTAACAGAGTGGTCTTACCTGGCCTCTTGCACATACTTTTAAGACTACTGCTGAAGAGGTACAAGTATTGCTCAATTTATAAGGTTATGAGTACTCCTGGAGAGTTTAGATAGTACATGTGGTAGCACGCTAGCATTGCACACACCTTTTCCCATCTTAATTGCAAGGCTGATTGCTCACTGCCTCTAGGAAAACAAGCTTACCATTCATATTGCATCTGTACCTGCCTCCTTGTTTCGCCAGGACAGCGTATAAACCCTGCCTGTTGCCTCTGGCCATGACCTCTGCTGGCTGCATCCAGCAATACCTGGGAGAAGGACTGCAACGGTAGAAGGAAAGGTAGTGGCAACTCACTGCCTCAAACAGAAGAGAATCCTTAAACTAGACTTGAAATGCGTGGAATGAAATGCTGCCATCTGCATCTTCGTGCTTCTCCCCTTGCTCTTCTAGAAACTGGTGAAAAAAGTCCAAGTTTATTTTTGCTAGTCTCATTAAAAGTCAGCAGATCTCTTTAGCCTTAAAAAAATTGCAAAAACACCTGGTAAATTATACCCCGAAATAGGTTCATTATTAGCTTTTTGTAATTATAATCAAGTACTTTTATATTTACTAAGGAAAAGTGCAATGTGGGAGCTTAGACAGTAGTATTGAATATAAAACTCCTAATTTAATTTCATCTTGTTTTCCCTTTGATCTGATTATTCTGAATGGCAAATCTATCATCCATGTGAGCACTGGGGACGTTGACTTTTACTCTGTATGCATTCAATTCTAGCAAGTAAGAATCTTCCTTATAAATATTTCTGCAGCATAATTTTCACCTATGCCCTACTTACAGCAGATGACAGTATCTTCATCTTGTGCTACACAAGATGCTTTTAATTAGTTTAGCGTAGTGGGCTATGAATGACAGAATTGATGACTGTCATTACGATGCTCTGAAGAAGTGTGGAAGAATCCAGTTAATGAAATAGTCATTTGGGCATCCTTATCACTCCCATTTACATTTTGGGTTGAGTAGCAGCGATAAAATGTTTTTGGTTCCTGTTTATGGTTATATTCAGATCAAACAGGTCTGATACTATGCACAATGTATGGATGTACATGCAGACAGTAAGATGCCTGATGTGAAAACAGTGATATAGTTTAAAGAAAGCAGTGATCACACAGGATGGTGATTTTCTGGTGTATGAGAAGGTAGGAAGAGCTGCTGACTGTTAAAGCTTAAACTGGTAGTATGGGGTTGAACTCTTTGGCTGTTACCTGGGTGTTGTCTTTCCCAGGCTTGGTTCTTTTCTGAATGCAGTTTGTTGAGAAGTATTATTCCCACCTATCTGAAAATGCTCCCTGTAGTTTGCAGACATCAGTGAGTCGTGAGGCAATGTGAGCTTCTAAAACAGTATGGGTTCTAAACTCAAGAAGAAAACACCCCTGTTCATGTTATGCTTGAACTCAGGTGCTTTAAACCTCTGCTTTGTGTCGAAAGTGGGGAAAAAGGGGAGTTCCAAATGGGATGGTATTGGGAAAACTGGTGTATGGGCACCAAGCTGCTTAATGCTTGACACTAGTTAACTGTTTATATTCGCATCTAAAAGTGTTTGGGAGAAATTATTAGGAATCCAACAAGAACCTACTGTAGAGGGAGCTTGATAACTTTCCAAAATGGCTCATGTACTCAGCGTTGAGTGGCAAGTATGTTCATTTACGTGTATTACAGCATTAAGCGTTCTTGGTTCAGCACCCAAGGGCTTGTGCAAACATTTCTCTGGTGAACTTCTGAAGCATTAAAGCAAATGCGTGACAGAGAGAGAAAGGCAATTTGAAGTCAATAGCTGCTAATAGTTTGAGAGAAGAGTACTAAGAAAACACCAAAATAAAGCACTTACAGACACATTCTGGGGTTAGAATCTTGCCAGTTGTTTAAGAAACTGACAGAAACATGAAACGTGGATATAAATAATTAAATGTGGTAAAATTGACATACTTTAGAAAGGCAATAAAGAGCAAAGGTCTTTTTGAAGAGGTCTTGGTTAAAATGCAAAAAACCACTCAGATTTTCTGGGAATCATCTCAACAAGAATCACAAAATCACAGGATCATAGGGGTTGGAAGGGACCTCAAGAGATCATCAGGTCCAGCCCTCCTGCCAAAGCAGGTTCCTGGTGGCTAAGAGGGCCAATGGGATCCTGGGGTGCATTAAATGGACCGTGGCCAGCAGGTCGAAGGAGGTGATCCTCCCCTTCTACTCTGCCCTGCTCAGGCCCCACCTGGAGTATTGTTTCCAGTTCTGGGCTCCCTAGTACAAAAAAGACAGGGATCTCCTGGAGGGAGTCCAGAGGAGGGCTACGAAGATGATTAAAGGCCTGGGAATGTCATAGTGTGCACTTGTCTTCTCCGACAGGCCACTGCAGTCCTGGCTGACCTCCCCACCGTGCTTCCGTAACAAGGTCGGTTATGAACGCACCCATGCAAAAGGTTTGGTACTTGTTCCTCTTTCAGTGTGGCGATCGAACACCAGTGTTGGGTGTGTCTGTAGCTAAATATGGGGGGGTCTTGTGCAGTCTCGTGCTCCCTGCTGCTTGCCTTGCAGTGACTGACAAGAACAGCGCTGGAGAGGACTGGCGTGGTAAATAGTCTTGCAGCTTCTTCTGTCAAATTGGAGGCAGCTATTTTAGGTAACTGAATGCGATGGAATCAGTGACAGTTTTGGCAACTGTAAAAGGCTTCTTCACAGACAGAAATAACTATATTTTTTTTATATGAAAGTTTGTTAGTCCTGAAACTCCTATGTACAAAATATAGGTAGTAGGAGGCAGTAGCAATCCAGAACAAATCCTCAGGTGTCCTTAGAAGAGGCAGAGATGCTGAAACATGAGCTCAGCTGCCTTCACAGCTGAAAACTTATTTTCTGTAGCTTTTCTAGATGTAATTTTATCTCAGTACTGGGTTATCAGTTATGTTTTGTCTTTTCCTGCAGCTTTTCTAGGGCCATTGATATGTGTGGATCAGTTCCTTTGATTTTCTCAGCATCGAAGTAAAAAATTTCAGTCTTAGGACTTCTCTAATCTACACCCTTGATGTTCTGGCTGCAGCTCTTAGACATAGGGATTCTAGCACTTAAGCTTTACACATTTGGCCCTCTAGACAGAATTCACAATCTGGTGTTGCGTACCTTCATCCTGTACATAGTGAGTAGGACTTAGGTGCTTTGTGGTGGTGTATTGATAATCTGATTACGCTGCTGATGTGGCAGCATATTGATAATAACCAGAGCCAAAGAGGAGTGCATCTCCTCAACTGGGGTGCTTTTACTACTGATGCAGACAGAGTAGGTAAAGAAGGTTGTAGCTGCGGAGCGAGCATTCAGTGTGGAGCACGGCTCTGAAACCCAGTGGACGTTCTGGTCAGACAGTCATAGAATCATAGAATGGTTTGGGTTGGAGGGGGCCTCAAAGACCATCTAGTTCCAAACCCCCAGTCATGGGTAGGGAGACCCTCCACTAGACTAGGTTGCCCAAAGCTCCATCCAGCCTGGCCCTGCACACTGTCAGGGAGGGGGCAGCCACAGCTTCTCTGGGAATTCACCAGGAAGAAATGGGAGCCAAGCTGTCCAGCCTGTCTTGCTCTCAGGACTGCTTGTGGAGATACCCCTGGCTATATCCTTGTTCTTACTGCTGGTTTTAATGTCCTGGTCCCATCTACTTACTGCCTCTGAACCCAGGAGAAGGCTATGTTTTCCTGTTCAATACCACAGTTTTAACAGAAGTCATTAAAAGATCCACTCTAACTCATAATTTGGTGATGACCATTCTCCTTAGTGGGTTGCAGCAAGTGATGAACTAAAGAACTATTCCAGTCAATATAGGGTATTGTGAAAAACACAGAACATCTCATTTCTCTGTAGTCCCATAGACAAAGCTGTGCAAGGGCGGATGCAAACTCTGAGCCTGGTCTTCACTGAAAATTCAGTGCACACCACAAGGCGGATACCAAGCTACAGCAGGGTAAACTTCTCTGTATCCCTCTCCTCAGTATTTCCTGTTAGCTGGTTTACTTCTGTTGAGTATAGGACATGTAGAAGGTAATGCAGATCTGGAAATGTCCATCCAGCACCTGAGGATGTGGACAGAACACAGTTGGTCTTGGTAATCTCTTTGTGCAGCTCTCTTGAAAGGTGTCCCTGATGGTGACCAGGACTCAAATGAACAAGGAGGATGCTTGTGTGGTGTCCTATTGCTACGTTGATAGCAGTTACCAGTACAAACCAAAAATCATTCTAGGACAGTGTATCTGTGCTGTGTATCTACCCAGAGCTGGGGTGATATTTTTCTATACCAGTGGTTTTGGTTGTTTAATTTTCAATAATTTCAATGTCAAAAACTTCACAGAAATGTAGGCAGATTAATTACAAAAAAAGTGTTCTTGAAACTTCTAAAATTAATAACACAAAAGTGTAAGAACCCTTTTGGAGGCATTTGGGAGTGTTTTTCAGTGGAATTTTTAATTGTACACTATATTGTTGTGTAAGTGCTGGTGAAGATGCCTCAGGTTTTGGTGCTAATTTATTGGGCCCAAATCTTAGAGCCTTTTTGCAAAATAAACCAAGTTGGAGCCAGTTTAATATTTTACTGTGGCAACAGAATTCTGCACTATTGTGCCTCTCATGCCAGTTAGAGATTCTCACCTGAACCCCATTGACTCATGGTACTTCTCTCTGCTTAGGAATTCTAGAACAGTTTTTGTAACGTGTCTCATAATCAAAAGTTTCTCTCTCGTGTCCCATTGAAATTTGGCAACGTGGTTGAATGCTCCAGGGCTTCTGATTTTAGACCTGTGAATGTTTCTCTCTTCCATGCAATACTGTGCTGGACTACACCAGGCAACTGCCTCTCCTGTGTTCTTCCTGGTAGAAACTTCTCAGATACTTTGCGTGATATTCTCTCTTCTTACTTGATGGGTATATCCCTTAGCCACTAAAACATCAGCCACCTCAAATACTTCATGCAACCACGGTCTTCATACTGCTGCTTTCATAGTCTTCTGGTATAATAAAGGGCAGGAAATCTCACCTAGGAGCTTGGTAGGAATGACCATAGAATCATAGAATGGCATGGGTTGGAAGGGACCCCAAGGATCATAGAGCTCCAACCCCCCTGCCATAGGCAGGGCCACCAACCTCCAGGCCTGGATCTACACAAGGTTGCCCAGGGCCCCATCCAACCTGGCCTTGAACACTTCCAGGGACGGGGCATCCACTACTTCTCTGGGCAGCCTGTTCTAGCACCTCACCACTCTTCCTGTAAAAAACTTCCCTCTAAGATCTAATCTCACCCTTCCCTCCTCCAGCTTCACTCCATCCCCCTTGTCCTGCCANCCCTCAGCCTCTCTTTGTAGGGCAGGTGCTCCAGCCCTCTAATCATCCTTGTGGCCCTCCTCTGAACCCTCTCCAACAGTTCCACATCTTTCTTGTATTGGGGGCCCCAGATCTGGACACAGTACTCCAGATGGGGCCTCAAGAGGGTGGAGTAGATCCAGGTCCAAGTAACATGACACCAGTCAAACCACAAGGAAATAAGTAAGCAGCCACTTCAAAATCACAGAATTGTAGGGGTTGGAAGGGACCTCAAGAGATCAAGTCCAACCCCCCAACAATGATGCAAATATGGATGTACTGCTTAGAAACATGCTGTGTAGCTACCATATTTCAAGCCTGAAGTCGTTTTCTCAAAGGCCCAAGATAATACTCAGGTTGAAGATTTTGTTCTCTGTGTGAACAGCACCCACTGTATACACAGACTGGCAGATTTTTGATCTTGACGAAATTTGAGATACTAATTATTGTTCAGATCAGTCAGAGGGATTTTTCAGTGTTCTTCAGTGCTTTGACCTTTCTCTTCTTACTCAACATAACACCACTTCCAGGTGTATTAAGTAACACTATGGACAGAGAAACTCCATGTAGTTTTGTTTTGGGCTGGAGGGCAGTGTTGGTGAGGACAGCAGCCTCATTCTGTCTTGTGTTGACAGTACAAGTCCCTGTGTAAACTCACTAGAACTCAGAGTATCTTTTAATTTTCTGTGAATAAAAAGCATTACTCCATTATGGTTCTCTGGCAAAGCACTGGATGCAACTGGATGCAGTGTAACACAACCAAAGCTGGTTGTATTACATGACCACGAGCCAAGGGCTTTCAGCTTTCTCTTGGTGTAGTTTGAATTAAATCTTCTCCTTTCCCCTTTTAGGAAGGAGATTGTATTAAATCAGATTGGGTTTTTTTCAAGTTCTGAAGGTCTGAACAGCGGAGGAACAGGAAGAATAGGAAGTGGCTGTTAGTGCTTATTAGCATTTTTTCTATTCATCGTGTTTCAATTAAGCTTAAAATAACCCTCTCTAATTACTGCTCTGTTTGACACTGTCAAAGGGTCAGGGTTTGTGGGGTTTTTTACAATTTAGCATCCATACTATGGTTCTAGTCCTACTTTGTTTTGTGTTTTGTTTTGTAAACAAAAGAAAAAGTCATTACACTGATGCTTTAGACTTTTTTTAACAGGATAATACTCAGTGTACACTCATACCACTTGCCATGGTGATTTTGCTGTGGTGAAGAGCTGAACGCTGACAGCAGAGATAATATTGGGAGCATCACGCATGTGTGGTTATGACAGCTGACAGTAGAGCTCAGGCACTGCGGAGAGGGCAGGAATGTCCACAGAACTTCTGCCAATAAAAATTAGTGAGTAATACAACAATTTCTTCCAAATGAAGGGTAAAACTTAAAGGTTATATAAGGGTGCCTGAGCACAGTGCAGTCAAAGATCTCTTGCCACTGTGCACGTTTTGCTAGCTCCTATTCCCCGTCAGTCAAGGTATGAAGGATGTCCCTTTCTGAAGGCAGCATAGGTACAGTTCCCTAAAGTACTGGGATATAACAGCGTTTAGATAAGCTGTGTTGGTAATGTGATTTTCTGCTTCCTTCTCTTCAAGCAGTAACACAGGAAGAGAGGGTTCTGGTACGTTGTACCTTCGTTCCGTGGCATAATTGGATGGTGACAGGTTTGAGAAGCGTAGAGCTGACTGAAGCTGTTGGGAGGACCTGGAGAAATAACTTATGACACATTCGGCTTCAGCAGTGTTTACTTCTAAACAGCTTCCTGTTTCCATGCAATTTCCAAGCTGAACCTACTTGATATTGACAGGTAGTATTTTAATGGATAGATTGATTGGACTGGCAGAATGAATTAGCCATCAGCTTGACAACCATATAGCATTATGTTGTGTATCTGTTTACTCAGCACTGGGTGAAATGCAAGAGTCTATTGAAAATCAGATTTCCATGCTGCTTTGTCAAAGCAAATTTAATCACAGCTCGAACATGTGGCATCCATCATTTCCACTTCAGAAGGCATCAACAGGCACAGATCAGCAACAACAAGCAGTGCTGCCACTGCTGTCTTTGACTCACATGGAAAATTAAATTTTACCATAGATTTTTGATAAATGATGCAGTCTTACCCATCAAACATGATTACTTAAGTGTTCTCTATTAAAGTAATCCCCAATAGCTTTGGATCTAGAAGTAAGGGCTTACTGCATTTGGCTTTGAGTCACTCCTCCTGATGTGGGATAGGCTTTTGGATATTGCCTTTGCAGATCAGATGTGGCTTTCCATATGTTTTTCTTCAAAATCCCAGATCTGCTTGGCTGCCTATTTTTACCTGTATTTCGGTGACCAGCTCAGCTACATGCTGTTAATTTATTTGGTGCTTTTCTCTGAAATTTCCCATTACTGCATCTCCTACCCTCATGGAGAACAGGGTAACAAATTATATTACGAGGAATCTCAAGGTAACTTAAGGAGTGAAACAATACAAAGGAGGTGTAAGGATGAAGCCAGTTGCTTTGTTCACGCCTGAAGTACAGTTGAGAGCATTTTAAAGTGTTCAGATTTACATACAATGTTGGAAAACATTGTAAGTACTAGTTCTGCACATTTTTCTTTTAAAACTTTCCATCTCCTTTAATTTATCACAGGCACTGAAACTACTCCAGTTTAAAAGCTGATTAATATATTTTCAGGGTGATTTCTCCCCCCCACCCCCCTTGCATTTAGAATGGTCAAGCATGCGTTTTGTAACACCGCTGTCTATTGCTATTATTCTTGTTAAATTTTAATCTGATGTGTTAATGCCTCTTTAACTATGAGTCCAAAGCCTCTTTCTTCCAGACACGAAGATAACAGCACGAGTGTTCTAATTCCTACTAATTGAGCTATGATTCTTTAGGATTGTCTCATGTCTTGTACTGTTGCTTGTAATGTCCTCAAAAATTATGTCATTAATTGAGAGGAGCTCATTGTCACTAATAGGTCTTCGGAAAATTGTTTCACAGTTATTTTGGATTACAGTGCCACTGCTCAAGAAGATCTTGCGTGTAGGCTGTGCGAGTTCAAATAACAACACTGCCTCTGTTTCAGTGTTCCCTCAAGCATCAATATTCAGCTGTGTATAAATATTTTTGTACTTACAATACAATTTCTAAATTGCTTCCCTTTATAGCCTCACTATTAATGGTAGCAATATTTTGAATCAAATGTCTGAATATGCTTTTTTGCCTCTTTCTTTGAGACAAGCTGTTGCCTTTACACTTCCACTGATAAAAAACCTATACAGTTGCATGGTGATAACCTACAGATGCAGATTAAAATGTGAACCTCTTTTCACTGATCTAAAGCAACATCTTAATTAAAACATGTGGCCCTACTTACTTCATGCAACTTAGAAGTCCAGACTTGACATGCTGCTCTGAACTGATTGGCTAATTTACCTGGGGTGATTCATTTATTTATCGTTGAGGGGGAGAAATATGTCCTGCAAGGGATGATTCACTGTTCTAAGACAGGGCACCTTAAAGAGGCCAGGTAAGTCACCTTCTGAAGGTATTACACTTTCTTGACTCTAAAAGGTGCCCAGGATGAGTTGTATTACCTGGGAGTGTTGAGCAATAAGCAGAATTTGAGGACGAAATGCTCCAAACCAGCGCTGCCTCTTTGAAGTACGTCGCGATACAGCTGTGTTGCCAGGACTGCTGGCACAGTACAGGAGTGTCGTGTGCCTGCTGTAGGGAGAGCTATAAGAAGCTGAGCACGGTGCTCATTCTGTGCTTTGTACTGATGCTACACAAACGCTGCTCAAGAGGAACGTGTATTTAAAGGCTTCTGCACCATAACTTGTCCCTTACTCTCCCAGGTAGTTGCCCGCCAGATGTACTCTCTGCATTTTCTGTTATCTGCACTTGGACATCTGTATCAGGGACGTTTGTGTAGAGTGACAGTTGAATACATACAAGAACTCATCAGTCCCTAAGGGTGCAGCGGTTCTGTCTCTGTCAAACTGGTTTATTTCTGTTTTTCTTAGAAAAATATGAAGCTGATGAAGTATAGCTTACCTTTCAACACCAAAAGGTGTTTCTTCCCAAAGGCTGAGAGCTGTTCAAGATTTATGACTTTTTCTGCTGTCTGATTTGCTGGTCTGCATGATTTATGATGAGCCTGTTTCTACCCTAGCTATCAGATCGTCCTTTTCAAACCAGAGCCTTTCGTTTTATTAGTCAGTGCAATTCATAATTACTTGTCGCTGGGCCTGACCATTATCTGGGTGGATTGATTCGCATCCACCGGGTAGCAGGTCTTGCTTGTTGATCCACTTTCTTCTGTGTAGGCCTTATAACTTAAAGGTACGCTCAGGGTGAGAACAGTAACTCAAAATTTAGAGACTGGAATTTGAGACACCTAAATTAGCTGTGATGAAGGTTAGCTGTGGTGTCTGATCATAAATAACAGGTGAACCATGGTCTGGGATGGCCAAGCACAGCATGACTTTCCATACGCAGATGACCTAGCTTGCGTGCCTCGCCTTCTAGCCCACCATGAAAATTCCTTGGTTCTTGAGCAGTTTCACCAGATTTTCAGAACAAGGCTGTTCTTGGATGCTGAAGCAATCTGTTAATGCAGAGTCTGCAAAACTCCATCTGGCCAATAGTTACTGTGAACTGTCTGGAGTGGTGATGGACCTGTGTGCTTAGGATTGCCGTCAGGCCTGACGTAATGGGTTCATCGAGATCATGCACGTATGTTTTGGTGGTTTTCTTTGAAATGATGGAAAATGCTTCCTCATTTGTATTCTTCACTCATTTCCATTTCTGAGAACAACCTAATTAGAAATGTCTGGAATAAAAAGATGAGTTGAGACAGAAAATTCGTTTTGATTGTAGCCATCTAGTCTAGCAAAGGGGGAGTAGCGCTGCTTCACACTTTTGAATAATGGAGTAAAATAAAGCTAATGTAGCTGAATTGTATTGATAAATAACTTCATTCTGGCTTCTTTTAAAACAAATAACATTTTCCTAAACTTTTATTGCAGAATTTCCAGACACTGCTTGATATTGAACTATTAAATTCACTAAGTTTCATGACAGTTTTACTAATATAAGCGAGTAAGGAAAATCAGCAGTTGCTATTTCAGATATGCTTTATATGCAATGCAGAAAGGAGAGGAATGGGCCTAGCTGGTGTTCTGAAGAAAGCAAAAATACTGCTCCCATGCATCTTTTTATTCAGTAGAGAAACTTGTGTCCAGTTGAACAACTTGATGTTGGGACCTTGTTGGGATATTATTCCACTCTGCCAAATCAAAGGCTTTTTCCACATTTTATGGAGCTTTCTATAATCAAATGTTCTCAATCATTTTAGTGGCAATATAACAATTTATTATGCCTCTTGTATGTATGAAGCTTTAAATTATATGCAATCTTTTTACAGCAGTTGAACAAAGGAGGGGTGAAGCGTGTGAAGCAGCAGTAAACATTTACAATCCAGTGCTTGTCAATTATCACTTGGGTAAATACATTTTAAAGACCAGGGCATCCTCGTTTGCTCCAGAGACAATCTCATAATTGCAGCAAATATATTTTAGAGCACTTGGTTCTAGGAGAAAAGATGCTAGGGAAACTCAGGGGGATGAAGGTCTAGGACTGGAAATAGCTGCTTGATCGCTAATAGAAGCCTGTGTTTTCAAGAAAGCAAGATGTTGTTTTCTCTGTTGGGTTAAGCTTGGTTGGTTGGTTGGGTTTTTTTATAACATAGGATCAAAGTGGAAAACTAATGAAAGCACACATCTGTTGTAGAGGAGAGTACCAAGACTTTTAATATAACTAGTGACCCAAATGTAGCATGACCTATGTTATCATCTGTCTCTCTTCAATATTTGCTTTGGCAATTACAGAACCTTGTACTTCAGAAGTCTGAGCTTTGGTTGATTCCTCTCATGTGAATGATTCCTGGGTAATGTTCTTCGCTTCAGTCATCCTCACTCATATCAGAGTCCCTTCAGGGAACTCAGAGAAAAAGGGAAGGAAAAAAAAAAGCCTTCATCCCCAAGGTACATCACACATACCATGAGGTGGCAGGTGAATTCAATCAAAATCAGCTTCCAAGTCATTCTTTCCTCCTGAGTAATTTAATTTGAAGGAAAGGTACTGGACTTCACTGTTTCCAGAAACCTTGGGTGACTGGTATTGCATGTTTTACCTCTACCTTTAAGTTGTCTGGGCACTTCCCACAGAAGTTCTTACCTCCGGTTTCCCCTCAGTTACAGCATAGCTTTCAGACACCATTTAGACCTAACTTGGTTTTCCTTTTCCTAACACAGGAAGTGTGAGAGAGGTTTACCTTGACATCCTCCATACTGGGTCTCTACACTTAGGTCCATGAGGCAACATCTCCTCAGTAATTATCAATCTAGTCAGGCTCAGTATGCTGTGACTCGCCTGAGACCATCAAATTACAGAGAAAACCTCTTCCTGTTCCAGCAGCTGTTATTTCTTCTCTCTTATCCCAGCATCTGCTCTTTTCAAGGGCAGGCCTGAGACCTCTCTCACTACTCAGCTGTTGGGAGCATTTCTTTGTTGCTTTGAGGTTTCCAGGAGGTGGCACTGAATTGTTCTGCACAGTTTGGTCGCTGGATTTTTGCACTGCTCTGCCTCAGGTCAGCAAGCCTCATGGGGACTTCTGGATTGAAGTGAGGTGGCTTTCTAGCACTGCTCTCCTCTGAGAGAATGTATGTGTCCTTACACATGTGCTGGCAAGGTCACAAAGGGGTAGTGTTAATTTTTGGAAGATCCTAAATGTGAATCTGTTTATGACACAACAGGGTCTTCTGCAGATGAAATCTTGTTCTTGGTTCCCTCATTTACACTGTGAATAAAGCCTTGAATCGGACCTTTGAGGTACATGTGCCTAGATCTTTCTCCTATAATAAGCTCCCTGAAGAAAACAAAAAGCTGTCGAATTCAAGCTGGATTTTATCTGAGTCAAGGCTAGAATAAGTAACTTCTTAAATCCAGAAAAGCCAGAGTAGCTAGATAAAATGGAATGAAAAGTATAGAGCTTTTTTATTGATTTTAAAAGTCTGCTACCTACTGCTCTGTTCAAAAGATTTTTGCTTCTAAGCAGTTAAATGGGTCTAAACAGCAGCAAATGCTGCAGTGACTCCTCTGATACTGAGGAATTTACCTTCCAGCTATCTCTCTGAGATCTGGGAGTTTGCTCCTGGCTCTGAGCAGTCTCTGTGAGCTTGCAGCATCCTGGATCTGAGCTGTGAGACTCTTCCCTCTCAGTGGGCACTGCAGTCTCTGAAAGGTACATCCTTCATTATGTGCCCAGTAGCTCCTAAAAGGAAGGTGGTTTCCCTTCCTTCCCTGTGCCTGTTTAGTGTTTTTCTTTTTGAAAGACCATCACGTGCTTGTGCAAAAATACCAATAAGCATAAATGTGCATTTGAGCTTTCCTGTTAAGGTCTAGCATATTCTTTTCCTGTACTCCCTCTTACTCCAAAGTAAAGTTCATGCCAAAGGAAGGCCATGTCAAAATTATTTCATGGCGTCAGACAGATGAAACGCTTAAGCTCATACACCTTGTCATGCTGTCTGTAAAAAGATTATGAACCTACCCCTAGGCACAGAGGATCTCATATCTGGGTATTAGGGCTAAGTTCTTCATTTTACTTCAGCCAGAACAGCTGGTTAAAGAAACTGGAAGTTCAGGGTGTTCTGCTGAGTTGCAGAAAAGGACCCACCAGGATCGTGAATTTGATTAAATGGAAATATTTTTTGCACTGCAGTCACAGCCAGTGAGAATGCAAAATGTCCTGAACCACTGCTACTTCCATCTTGAAAAACTGAGACATGCTTCAGCTGATATGTAAGTTTTTCAAGATCACAGCATCAACTGTTCATCCCCATTCACAAGTGAGTAAAATCCACTTCTCTTCTGAGAACGCTATTGCATCTCACTAGCAACTCTGTATTTTAGGGGCCAGATTTTGTCCTGATACATCGCAGGGGACGTCATATAAACTGATAACTTGCTTGCCAAAACAAATCTTTGTCAGATGCATTGTGCCTTCTAGGATATAGATGGCATGGAAGTCTTTCTACCCAAGCCTTCCAAGGCAATGCTGTACAGAGATGGTGTCTAAATTGCTGACAGATTTAACTCTATGGCCTTTCAGTTTAATTGGAATATTTGTCCTTTCCCCTAAACACATTCTTCACTGTAGCTACAGGTTGGCTTAGTACCCTGGGTATCACTGAAACCTACCCTGGCAGGGAAAAGTCTTTCAGGCCTGCCCTCTGTTCTTTTTGTGGGCTGAATGGGTAGAAACTAGACCATGTTGAAGTCAGCAATTTTGAAACAAAGAACTTTCTTCTGATTATGCACCTCCTTCTAGCAGATATCTTCCTTTCTGTATTAGAGCTCCAGGCTACTCCTGCAGTTGGTCGAGCAACTTCTCACTGTCAAGGATCTGCAGGGAGGCTACCTTGTGAGTTACCTGCCACTTCCAGCAGCCATTGCTCCATGGCTGTGAGTGATGACTTGAGTAGAGCTCTTGTGGTTTCTTTCCTTACATGCTCTGTCTTTTAGACACTCATGGACTCAACTGTTCAGTATGTGCATCATACATACACAAAACAGGTGTCGTGTTTAATGGCCTCAAGGAGCGCGTATACAACTGGTAGTTGTATAGAGCTGCAGATATTGGTGGAGTCAGGAGCCCAGCTGCGTGGTTGAGGAAAAGTGAGCATGTTTGTGCACCCAAAATTGCTGCCTTGCTGTGCAGTGCTAGTGATAGATAGCTTGGTGAAGTGATCTGTCGGTCTTTGAAAAGGCAAAGAAAAAGGAAATGGAAAACGGAGCCTAGATGAAAAAGTACTTGTCACATCTTGCAAAAATGATTGATGGTTCAAAAGGAGTCTTGCATTCAATGAATGAATATAGAGACACGTAAATCTGAAATAAATAAAATGTTGTGACTTCAGTGTTGCTTTCTCTTTTCTGGATTTCTCTGTTGTTTTCTTCAGTGTCTCACTTCCCCACCCCACTTGTAAATCCCCCATTTACTTTTATTCCCTGTCAGCATATGTTTATTCTTTATCATTTTTATGTTCTTTGTGAATATCCCACATTGGTATTTTTCTTTCCTTTCTATCTCTTCTGTCTCTGATTTGTTCTCTTCTAATCAGTCATCTCTTAATAGCCAGAGGAAGCTTACTTCCCCCACCTTTTGTGTACTCCATCTCCTTGGAGACTTTCCTCCACCATGACTGTATCTTCTCTGGTATTCTTGGGCTACATGCTGGAGCAGCCACTTTGAGGGCCGTTACTCTAGTCGCACAGGCTCCCACCCCACTTGCTGTTTCAGAGCACTTAAGTTAAATGGAGACCAGGGATTTTCTTGGATGCATTCCCAATGCTTCAGCATGTTGAGAAACTTCTGATGATGTTTTCTTTCCCTTTGCCTTTCCAAGAGCACCATCGTCACATAAGCTTCTTTAGTCCTTGTATCTGTGCCTCATGGACCTGCCTAAGTTTTAAATCCTCAGTGAGGCTGTTGGCATGACCTAGAGTATGACCTCCTAGTCAGGTCTGGCTCAGTGAGCCCTGAAACTACAGCTATTAACTTGTCATTAACAATTATAGAACCGCAGAAGCTTTTGAGTATGTAGTAGATTAAAAATAATAATGCAGACCAGAATCAGTAAAACTAATACAGCGTATAACCATGAGCTGAACAAAAGTTTTAATAAAAATATTAAATTCTGCCTGTACAAGTAGATTTCTGAAAATGAGAATATATTATACTTATGTAAGCTAAAGTAATTAGTCCCAGAACTGTGAAGTTTCCTATCCCATGGCACCACAACAGGATGCTCTAAAGCCTTCCTCCACTGAAATTACCTGTTGCACTTCTGTACTGGGTAATCACTTTTGGTGTTCAACTACTTTTCACTGTGAACTTGTTAGCAGTTTGGAGAAGTAACGGAATAATGTTCCTTACGTTGTTACCTTAATTATACCTTCTTAGGCTAATTTCTAAATTTAGCTTTAAATACAGAGCTAGGTCTTTATTTTAACTCTGTGATGCTTGAGGAAAGATGAGGTCTTATAGTGGAGCTTTTGAAACTATTAGATAACTTTTAATTTACTTTTTAAAAATGACCTTATCAGTGTGACAGTTTATAATGAATCCTTATTGATTGAATGCTTATGGAATGTTCCTAATGTAAAATATTTTCGGTAGAGAACAATGTTTTAATCAGTTATAGCAATAATTTGTCTGTAAGCCTCTGTTGTGGCTTAACCCTAGTGTGGTGGATTTGGTCCTGGCTAGAGGTCAAATATCCACCAAGCCGCTTGTTCACCTTCCCCCTTCAGCCGAAAAGGGGAGAAAATACATATATATATATCAGGTCCTAAGCCTCCCTATAAGGACAGAGGGATCACTCTCCAATTAGTGCAATGGGCAAAACAGACTCAGCACAGAATAAAGAAAAGTGATTTATTACTACTACAACTAATACACCCAGCGAACTGGAATGAGATAAGAAGCGGCCAGGTCTTAAAGCACCTTCCCCCCACCCCTCCCTTCTTAGCAAACTTAAAACTCATCACGATCTTACTCCCTTCTTCCCCCAACATGGTGCAGGGAGGGGCAGGGAATGGGCAGTGGGGTTCTGGCGATCCCTCACAAGCTGCTTTCCTTCCCCAGATCTTACCACTTCTGCTTTCCCCCCCACCCCTCGCCTCTTCGCACTCTTGACTTTAATCATAGATTCGCTCCCTTCTTCCCTCCCGTTCACGGTACAGGGCGGGCAGGGAATGGGGAGTGGGGGGTTTCAGTCCATTCCTCCCAAGTTGTCTTCCATCTCAGCTGGGGGGGAAGAGGCATTCCACACACACACCCTTCCCCTGCACTGCCTTGGGGTCCTACCCACATGAGAGTTGTGTCCATGAATTTCTACAGCGTGAGTCTTCTCTATCAGGGAGTCATCCCCTCACCACAGGCCTCTCAGCAGGACTCTCCCCTCCATAGGGTGCTGACATCCGGGTCCAGACCCCCCGGCCTGGTCACCCGCAAAGTCACAAGCCCCCTGGCAAACCTGCTGAGGCGTGGATCAATCTTCACAGNTCGGACTCCCATTTGGCCTTGAACTGACCAATGTTTTCAAAATATGGGGCTTGCAGAAAGCTGTAACTGACAAAAGCCCCTGAAGCAGCACAGCTACACAAACTGCACCACCTAGCCAATAACCAAGCACCATGCAGCTGCTTGCTCACCTCTCCCCCCTACAGGGGATAGGGGGGAAAAAAACTCTCATGAGTTGAGATACCTTTTAATAGAGATGAGAATAAAATCTGATAATAAATGAGTGCTGCACAAATGCAATTGCTCACTGCATGCAAAAACCCCAGTAATGCCCAGTCTGTTTCTAAGCAGCGATCCCACCTGGCAGCTAGCTTTCCCCAGTTCTCCGCTCTTCCTTTTTAGAAGATGACATCACTGTGATGCTCTTGTTTCTAGTTTGCCCTCAGCTGTGGAGAACAAGCTTACTGCATTTTTTCAACCTGAATGAGGGCTCATTCGAGAGCATTAATGCAAAAGGAATGTCATTGTGGAAGGTCTGTGTGTTTTAGTACTAACATTGGTCCTTTCTAAAAGAATCTGATGACTTTTTTTGGTTTTCTGGTTGGTGGTAGGAAGGGTCTCAGTTTGCAAACTGTATAGGAAATTCCAAACTGCAGGGGAAACTTGCAATCACAAAATTGTTACTTTAATTGCAAGGTAGTAGTAGAAAAATGTAGCTGTTGTCTCAGGATCTCCAGTATTTATGTCTTTCTGGGTGTACCCAGAAGCAGGCAGATAGTCAATGTACAGGCTTAAGTGCAAGTGTTAGAAATTTACTTTAGTTCCTGTCAGCCAGGTGACTATGCCCATCAAACTTTGTGGATCCAAGAACTCTTCAAACTGCAGCCTACATAAAACAACAGGAAAAAAAAATATAACAGTGCTTTCTTTATTAATTAAACAGCCTAACTCCGTGTCATAACCATTTGAATTCCTAGGGAAGGACTTCTGGAAACAAGTTGGAGTGTAGTGGCTGACTTCAAAGTGTTTCTGTGACAGGTTTTGAAATTCGTCTCCTTTTAAACCTTGGCTGACAAAATTAGTTCTGAAAAAAATGATGTTTGATAAAGTTTATTTGGAAAGCAGATGCTTGCTGAGTCAGAGTTCATGGGATTAGAATATTGTACACTGATTATATCAGGCAGCAGCTGTGGCTCTGATTCATTTGCCAGGTTTACATAAAAATGGATATTTCTTCTGGGACCAATCAAAAATATTAATATTTGATCAAGGAATTACTAGCTGAATCTTTATTAATTGCATAGTGAGATGTTCGGTGACCTTTATTTAAGATGATTCTTTAGAGACTAAAAATTAGCTAATCTAAGTATGTTTCATTTAGAGTAGACTAACCTCAGAAATATCATTAGGAACTAAGCATCTGTTCATCAATCAAAAACCTCTTTATGGAAAGAGCTCTTAGTTGATACTTCTTAGGAAGTCAAAAGAGACTTCTAGATGAAGTAAGTCCACCAAAATAGCAGATTTTGCAGAACAGTATAATACATGAAATGAAAATGAAGGCTGTATCTCAACTAAGTGCAAAGGTAAAGATAGAACTACATTGTGGAGGATGGAGGTAATTAAATTGCTTTTTTCAAGTTTCTGTGGGTATATGGAATACATTATCCACCATTTTCATAACGTCTGTAATCCTGAGAGCAACAGGGTCAATGAAGGTGGAATTTCATTGTAGGATTTTACTTACTTTATTCTCATTTTACTTTATTCTCTGCACTTGCTCACAAAATTTCTTGTAAGTGACTGCAGTCTCCATTCAGTGTGCCTGGATAAAATATGATAATAATGATATCCAAAAAAAGGTCAGACCAGTACAGGGTAGACAATGGCAGTAGAACTGCCTAAGTGATGCTGGGTGCCTAGCTCTGTCCTGAGCAGAGTCCGTGGACTTCAGAGAAGTCTGTCGTGCAAGGTACTGGTGAGACTTAAGCATTCTTTCAGTCTCAAGATCTGTCTTCATTAAGCTAAAATTTCTCCAGTTTGGTGTATTTTGGGAACTATTTGCCAGCTCCATTAGTTGTCCAAGTATGAATTTGGAATATTTCCACAGCACTAATATCTTTTCAACTGTTACAGGAAAATAAACATTTCATGTTTTATTTTCATAGGCTTGCTCTTTCTTTCTTTTTTTATAACCTCTTCATTGCTTAAGAATTTCTTTTAAAAAAAAATCCTGTAAACTTTGCAAATATGATTCTACTATCATAAAAACTTCAGAAATCATTTTTGGTTTAGTAGGACGTTGTTTAAAAGCTGGAGAGATGGGAAGCTTCATACCTGTTAACTATAAGCTTGTGAGTTACCTAAGCTAGCAATCTGTTTGTGTTGGGCTTCTGAGAGAGCATGAGCAGAAAGAGGGGGTTCAGAAACAGATCATGATGGTTCAGAAACCACATGGTCATCTTTTAGCATAGGCCCATCACTTAAGTTACGTTTGCATTCAGAATTAGAAGGACATAAAACACATTCCCTTGAGTTGGCACACTGATCTGATTTTATTTTTAAGCACTTTTCCAAACTTATGTACTTCTGAACAAGCCAGTTCACAGGGAATGTTTTGTCCATTCATCTAAATGAAATGTTCCTGGCATAGCAAGCTGGAGGATATTTTCCTATTTTATTCTGCTTGTTAGTCTCTAGACAGAAAAATGAATAAAACCTGCAGCATTTGCCTTTACTGGTGGAATGCAGTTGCAGTGACAGCATTGCCACTGTCTGGTAAATTCTGGAATGCAGTGGGATTTCTTTTTCTTAATTTCTTATTTTTTCTCATTGAAATCCACAGAAAACTTTTCAGCAAACACACAGTAAGTACCCTGATGAAAAACTTAAAAACCTGTAAACACACAGAGAGAATTCTCTGCTCACTTTACTGCTCCTTCCTTTTGCTCACCCATATATATATATATTGCAGTCCTTAAGAACATGTTTCCAGTGAGACCCATTTTCTTTTTAGCGTGCACGTTGGCAAGCAAATGAGAGCACACAGAGTTCAGCAGTCTCAGGGTCCAGAACATGCTTGCTTATTTTTCCCTTTGCAATGCACACCCTACTTGGGTTTTGATAAATGTAATTTCTCTCTATTTTGTTGCAGCAATATAAGAAGGATGAATAATTTTGAGTAGTGGAGAGAGCATTGCTCTTAGCAACTCCAGCATTTCCTTGTGGTAGGAAACACCATCTAGGAGGAAAATGCAGCACTCCTTGCTGAAGGCCAGTGCTGGCTCTTGAGCAGGGAGTGTGCAGTGGAACTATGCCTCAATCAATGAGAATATCTGTTTTTCTAAGCACTTCATATTTTATGGCCTTCCTCTGAAAAAAAACCCCACCAAACAGCCCATAAACCTGTCATTTGTAGCTATATTTGGTCTTTGCTTGGGTAGTGTAGTAAACAGTAGAACTCAGAATCATAGACTCATTAAGGTTGGAAAAGACCTCCAAGATCTACTCCAACTGTCCACCTACCACCTGTATTATTAACTAAACCACACTCCCTAAGTACCTCATCCAACCTTTTCCTTGAATATCCTGAGGGATGGTGATTCCACCAACTGTTGAGCCACCTGATTTCTAACCTGAACCTCCCCTGGCACAACTTGCAGCCATTCCCTCTCATCCTGTTGCTACTTATCTGTGAGAAGTGGCTGACCCCCAGCTCACCACAACCTCCTTTCAAGTAGTTGTAGAAAACAGTAAGGTTTCCCTTGACCCTCCTCTTCTCCAAACTAAACAGTCACCGTTCCCTCAGCTGCTCTTCACAAGACTTGTGTTCCAGACCCTTCACCAGCCTGGTTGCCCTTCTCTGGACACTCTCCAGGGCCTTGATGTCTTTCTTGTAGTGAGGGGTCCAAAACTGAACACAGTATTTGAGGTACGGCCTTACCAGTGCTGTGGCATGTATACTCCAAAGGGACACAGCCTGAACTTGTCCTTTCTGCCTCGAAGGTGGTTTTACTGGCAACTTCATCACAGGTTCTAGGGGGATATTTTTGCTTGTTTTGGTTTTAGACTTTTGAAGTGTAATACAAAAACTACAGTTCTGTCTGTAGAAATTTGACTGCAAAGTAGTCTATACCAAAACCTACAATATTTAGAACAAAATAGTGAAAGGTCTATTTCCTTTTCATTGCATCTCTGCTACTAAAGTACAAGGCAGTAGACTAGCTGGAAAATCTGTGAAGAACCTGACAATCAAGGGTCTTTTGGGCCTAGAAATTGAATCTCTTCAGTGACTGTGTGTGGAGATTACGTTTGTGTTTGAACTCCAGAGGGTTTCACAACAGGTGAGTGGTTTACTAAACTGCTAATCTTAAATTATGGTGAGCTTACCATGTTTTCTTGTGGTTTAGTCTTTGAAGCTACTATAAAGGACTCTATAAAAAGGAAACACGCATTTTAAGTACACTGAATTAAATCATTAGACTATCTCTAAATGAAAGTACACTCGTAAAAACATCATGGCCATAAAGATGACCAAGTCAGCTGCCTTGTCAGCAGGAAGGAAACAGCAATGTGCTTGTTGCTGCTTGGTAGTTTTGGGGTTTGCCTTATTTTAAGGAAATTAATCATTAATACAAAACTTTTGAAATACACTAAGGTGTTTTTTTAAAAGACTAAAAAGATTTTTAAAACTTTCTCTTCTCACCTTGTTTTGGTTGATCCTGGCCTCTTTTCCTTGAAAGACCTGCAGGTTGTGAACTGGATAAGTTGCATTTTCCCTTCACCTGAGTGATTGCCCACCAAGCCTCAGAGGCATTTTGCCACACTGTTTGCAGATTTCTTTTTGATGCTTATAATGCTATAGAACTTGAATTAATGTACAACTTGACAGTTGTTAGGCTTTAAAATAATTGGTATGGGTTTCTTTGCTGGTAAAACTGGGAGAAGAAATTAATGAGATCTCCTTTTTTCATTTGCCACTTTAGTGCTAAGCTGTTCTGGAAGTTTTTTCCTTCGGTTTCCTGAATTCTTCCTTATCCTACCTAATAATAGGCATTTGAGAGCTAATTAGTTAGTGCAAAAAATAGCTCATACTTTTAGCAAAAGATGAGGTTTCTTGTTCTGATAATATATGGTAGAGCGGTTTTATTTTGCGTTGTCTGCTGTACAGTTTGTACCTCAAGAATTTAGTAATGAAGGGAGGAGATGGGGAGGAAATGCCCTGTGGGGAGAAGGTGCTATGAGGTTTCCTTATTTGTATCAGTGATGACATGCAAGACTGTGGTTCTCTTTGTTTTCATTTAATTTCAATCAGGAAGCTTACTCATATTTCGATGTCAATTTAAATGATGCATTTATAATTCAGTGCATTTAAAATTTGCTTTCTGTTGTAGTGGAAGTTGTTTTGTTACATCCCTGTCAATAGGAGAGTCTAATTTTGTATTTTAGAAGAAGATGTTTTGGGTTTTGTATGTTGTCCTGGTTTGGGCTAGGATAGAGTTAACTTTCTTTCTAGCAGCAGGTGGAATGCCAGTTTTGGGAGTTAGGATGAGAGCAGCACTGGTGTCTTAGTTGTTGCCAAGCAGTCAAGGACTTTTCAGTTGTTCATACTGCCCTGCTAATGAGAGCCAGAGGGCACCTAGGAAGCTGAGAGGGGACACAACCAGGACAGGTGACCTGAACTGGCTAAAGAGGGTATTCCGTGCCAATAACGTCATGCTCAGCATAAAAGGGGGGCTGATGGTGGGAGGAGTGCTTAGCTCTAGGACATGTAGTTTTTGGGGATGGTCCAGCTCCAGGACAGCTCTGAGCTGTATGGCCTGAACTGTGTGGTTTGGTGAGAAACTGCATTGTGTATCACCAGTTTAGTATATTTTGCTATAAAGTCATATTATTATTTCTCTCTCAGCTGTCCTAGTAAACTGTCCTTATCCCAACCCACAAGGTATGCCTTTGTTTTTTTCCTTTCCCCTTCCCAAGCAGACAGCTGTGTGGTGTTCAGCTCCTGGCTGGGGGCAGAACCACAACATATGTACTGTAAAAATGAGATTCAAAAACTAACTCAGTGCTACCTCACACTTGCAGGTCTGTGATTATAGCATCTTGTTACTTTAATTTTTCACAGCAGTGTTTAATTCTGGGGATCACTCTCTCTGCTTCATGTTTCTGTCCTTGAAAGACAGTCTGGTTTCTGTTCTGATAAAAGGGTTCACACAGAAGTCAAGCATCTAACCTGCTTTGGAGTCCTAGTAGCATCATCATCTTGTGAGATTGGATTAAACTTATAGACTTAGAGTTTGCAAAATATGTGCTCTTAATGTACTTTAAAAATATAATGAATAGTCTACTGAGTTTAAACTATTCAAGTGTAAGCTCTTGTGTGTGATAGCATTGCTTGAGCAATGCTGGACAGAGCTTGGGAAGAAGAGCACAGGATGCTCATGTTGATAAAGCCTTCCTTGCTTCAGACCGTTCACAACACTGCCAAAATAAAAAGTAAAGAAGTGCTGTGGTGGGACTGGGTGGCTGTGCCTACAGTGGTCCTAACCACAAGAGCAGGAGCAAACTGCTTGTGTTCTCCTGTCTCCACCAAGTCCACAGAAGGGTGCTGTTGAGTGTTCCTGTCAGGATAAGAAGTCACTTGAGCGGGTGTTTGTGGCACACTGAGTTTTAGGGTAGGCTCATGGAACCGCATGCGCTTCCAGTGATGCTTTTCAAGAGAGATGAGAATCTGACTTCGCTAATGTGCTTTCCTTTTCCTAACAGAAATGAGACTCTTCCTACAAATATTAATCATCTCTATTTAGTGCATACATCTCAGGACTCCAGTGATACACACTGTAACGTGTGATTGAGGAAATGGCTTGTGCTGTTTAAAATGTAATGGCCTAGCACTTTCTTTGCAGAATACTTTATTCGCTCATGTTTTCTGGTATGGCAATGAAGAACAAATTCAGTTTTAAAGACCTTGGATTTATTTACCTCCTGTGCTCATCGAAGACATTCAAATCCTGGCAGATAGCTGTCTTTAAAATCTGTACTATAAGCATCACAGGAGATTATTTTTTCAACAAACCCAAAAAGTCTGCAAAAATGACATGCTGGACAGAGAACAAATAGAATAATGTCTCTGGTTTGTGGAGCAATTCAACTGAAAATAGGAAACTACACTTCCTTAATATTTTTCTCCTGTTTTCAAAAACTGTAGGCAATCAAGTGTTCATCCTGAGTACAAACTGAAATAGCTGTCAGCACTTTTGGAGAAGTTAGGGTGCATAATAAGCATTTCATCCTAAAATTTCTTCCCTGAAAAGTTTGGGTGCATTACCCACATCAAATTTTGTCCAGCATAAATAATTGTGCCTACAGGTATTATAGAACTAGTAGTTAAAAATAACGATAAATTCCTGTGCAAAGCAGAGTGATTACAGATACTACTCATATAGGCCAGGTAATAAAGAGTGGGAGTTGCTCATCTGACGGCCAGAGCCATGCGGGGCGTAGAATTTTTCTGGCCAGTCTCTCTTCCTTCTGCAGAGTAACTTTCCAGGTCCTTCCCCCTTGCAGTGAAGCCTCCGAAAAGTGTTCATAGCCCTAATGCTGACTCTTTCTAGTTCCTCTTACTTTCTTCAGTTCTAGCAGATTGAATCTCCCATCTTCCTTTGAAGGAGGAACTGGCTTCTCTATGAGTCTTGATAACAGTAGGCATTTTCATGGTGTGGAAAAGATAAGAGAATCGAACTTTGCTAATGCCTTTTTCTTTTCCTTCACTGTCAGAAATGAGAATGTTTCCATAAATGATTAATCATCTCAATTTAATAAGGGTATGTCTTAATTTCCTGTAAAAACAGATGGGATGTCTGTGTCTATTCTGCATTATTAGGTCTACGGAAACTTAGGATGGCTCAAACAGATTTTGGAAATTAATTCATTTGCTCAGTTTGTCATGAAATGAAGTCTAGGGTGGAATTTCTTCCTCAGGACTAGCTGTTGTAGCTCCAGAGGCATCTCTGGTATCCATCCTTCTGGAGAATTCTTGTTCCAGTACTGGAAGTATTCTACAGAGCTTGCTAGGCAAAATGATACTCAGTGGTAGTAGTGGTTCTCAATGAAGGGCAGTTCTACAGCATTTTGTGATGTCTATTTTACATGACACAGATCATTCCCATGGTGTTGCTAGGACTTAAAGGTCATGGGACCGGTTCCTGTTCCGCATGTCTTTCTTGAAGGCAAACAGTTCTCTCCACCTTAGAAGGTTGTAGGATTGTTAGACTTAGGAGAGAACAAAGGTTGGATGTCAGGATTGCTCTGTCTTTGTCCACTGGGTCTTCTGCTTATTTGTATGATAGCATTACGCTGGACATCAAGAGGCTGGCTGGCAATCTCCAACAGGCTTTGCAGTAGTCCAAGTGTTGTCTTTGCAAACCAGTTCCTTTAGAGACACTGTTTCTCCTAATTGACTGAGTGGTCTTTGCACTCTTGTCAATACATGTTTGTGATGATGTAGACCGGGTAGTGTGTTACACACTATGGACCCTGCCAGTAAATGGCTGACTCACTGCATGCTGAAGGTCAGAGATGTAGGTATGGTACACAGATGTGTCCAGAATTTGTACAATAAGGATATCTTCTTTAAATGATCACACATTCTGTTTGCCATTTAATATGGCATTTTCCCTTTCTCTTTCCACTGCCCCAAAGTGCTAGTTTGCAAAGTTATTGAGCACCCACGAACAGGGAACAGTGCTTATATTTCTTTATATTCATAGTTTTTCACAGCTTGGAGTTATAATTTAATGTCAGAGAAGTGCATTGGCAGAACAGTCTTAAAACGTAGCAACAAACTAAAACATCACCAAACTTTCACTCCCTTTGTCCAGTTTGTGTTGGGGCTGCTTGTGTTATGGAAGCAGCTAGATAATAATGAGTGATACAGCATGGTCTGCTATACAAAATACCCCTCTGGCTCTTTCCTTGAGGACTCTGGGATCACAAAAAGCTAATCTTAAAGAAAAACTGTAAGTATTAAAATCAAATGAGTAGTTACTGTGCTCCCTCACTTCTCACTCACAACCCTCGTCCAGCCTCCTAAACAAAAGAATGTAGCAGTCTGTCACACAAAGTATTCTTGGGATCCCCAAGATGAGCTTCTCCTCCTCCCCTGTTTTATTTTCTTGCATAAATTGAAGTTGTTGCATAATTAAAATCTCTTTGGCATCCACCTTACAGTCACACAGCCATCCTGTTGCAGGACTGATATCCATCTGGCTCACTGCTGATGGAACTTTATACTGACCCACTCGCCTTGTATCAGACCCCACTGGGAGACTCAAGACCTTCAGTGTCCCCATGGCCATATGTTTCCAAACCAGTCACCCCCACCGACTGTAATTTGTAGGTGGCAGAGGTTTTTTGATTTTGTTCTGTTTTTTCCCTCCTGAGAGGCATTTAATTTAAAACAACTTGCTGTTGCCCCCTTCTTTCATAGGTAGGAAGGTATTGATTTTTACACAAGCTGTATACATCCTAAATGTACTAGCAAATGAGGAGGGGTGCAGTGATTCTTCCAAGGCATGTTGTATTTCCCCGTTTTCCTGTTCCCATTATTCCATTCCAGTGTTTGCTGGGCTGCCTCCTAGTCAGTGAAATTACACAAACCTATGGGCAGATGCAGGTGATGGGTTCACACAGAAGTCAAACACTGTGTTGGTAGAAGTTGTAGAAGGCTTGCACTCTTACACACCCTTGATAGCCAACTTTGCATCATCAGAAAGCACTTTCCAGTGGTGCAGATCCAGCCCACAGAGATGCATCTGCCCATCCAGGAGCAGGAGTAGGTACAGAGGCAGAGGTCCCCTGAGCAGCACTACACCGCACCTCCAGTGCGGTTGACGCAGCTGGGAACCGCTGTGCTTGTGCGTATCAGGGCATTGTTTTGTGTTTATTCAGTGTCTGATTCACCCAGGCCATCTTTGTGCATGTACAGTAGGTCTGAAATGTCCCACATATTTTGGAAATCCAGACGCAAGTTTGTTCTCCCACCTGGGGAGGAAGCTCCAGGAGGAAGAATTAGGACAGGTCTGGGGAAAAAGCGCCCTCTTTTTGTAACGTGTGAGCAGTATTCTTGTCACTAAGCTAAAATGGTGACAGCAGTTGTGCTGAAAAGCTCGACTTCAAACGCAGTGAATAACGTAAAGGTCGGCTGAACTTCATGGCAAAGGGCAAATTCCCTAGTGAGGCACTATGCTGTGTAGTTCAGATGTTTTCAGAAGTTTGTTTGGGGTTGGGGTATGCCTAGTTTAGCTATCATGCATTTATAAAGATCTATTTATGGAAATCCAAGAGTTTAATGAATAAATGAGATGGCATATTCCTTTTTTCATTCCATGAATTACAGTATCAACATTTTAGAGCCTGTTCATGAATTAATAATTAGTTTAATCAATAAAAATAATTACAGTGCTAAGAACATTTTAACAATGAATGCTTTCATGCCATTTTCACTCCTTTTTAATTAAAGCATGACAACTCATATTTACCATTTTCATCATGATAGCTCTAAATGGTGAAATTTGTCATCTTTGACTTGGGCTCTAATTATAATTCTTTTAGATGGTTCAAATTTCTTCTCATTATTCAATTATGCTTGCTCCAATTTTAAACTGACAAATTTTTCCTCTCAAAAATCTCTTTCATCCTGTAAGAATATCTTTGACTTCATAATACCCATTTTAAGGATTCTGTGCTATGCAGAATAAATGCGAGTTATGAAATAGAAAAACAAATATAAGCTGCTGAATATAAATAAATACAGCAGAAGACCAATTATTCCCAGTTTAAATGCATCTATCTTATTTCAGTATAGCATGAAATATTAATATAAATTTGTTGCAAATATAAACATTGCTAAAAGACCATAATAAGCTTGCAAAAGCAGCGTGCTAACTTAATTTTGATGCCTGTGACATAGTCTTCAATTAAATGATCTCTTATTATTTTCTCATACAGAATCTCATCCTTGCTCCTTCAGTAGATTGCATGTCACTCCCTTCATTCTTGTTCAGCCTACTCCTGTATCTTACTCTGCTAATATTTTTAAACTTGGCTATGTGAGAATAAATTTCTTTTCATCAGCACAGTATGATCTGTTTGCCTCACAACCCTGTTGGTTTTTTTTGGTGCCTCAGAGGACGCTGCTTTACCTGGTGAATAGCTAAGGGAGCCACTGAGGAACTATGGAGAAATTGGAGTGTGTGGAGCTTCAACTGGGGATGGATGAGGAGCTGAGAGCTTATAGCTCAAGATTAGAAGGGAGCACAGGGACAGTAAACACTGTAATGGGGGTCTGCTACAGGCCACTCAACAGAGAAGACAGAACAGATGAGGGAGGGACCACACAGCAGGGCACAAGCAACACAGGAGGTTCCTAGAATGTGTTGATGATAACTTTCTTCAAGTGATAGAGGAGCCAATGAGAAGAGGTGCCATGCTGGAGCGAGGAGGGGCTGGTGGGGCATGTGAAACTCAAGGTCAGCCTTGGCTTCAGTGACCATGAAATGGTGGATTTCAGAATCCTTAAGGCAGTGAGGAGGGTGTGCAGCGAGCTTGCTACCCAGGTCTTCAGGAGAGCAGGCTCTGGCCTCTTCAGGGACCTATGGGGTAGAGTAGTCCTGGAGGGAAGAGGGACCCAACACAGCTGGCTGGTATTCAAGGGTCACTTCCTCAGAGATCGGGGTGATGCATCCAACAAAGAAGACATTAGGCAAAAACACCCGGAGGCCTGCATGGTTGAACAAGAAGCTCCTAGGCAAGCTCAAACAAAAAAAGAGCCTCCTGAGGATAGAGGAAAGGGCAGGCAGCCTGGGAGGAATACAGGGAAATTGTCTGAGAGGTCAGGTTAGAAAAGCTAAAGAAAGCCCTGTTAGAATTAAATCTGGCCAGGGACATCAAGGAAAATAAGAAAAGCTTTTATAGGTATGTCAGTGGTAAAAGGAAGACTGGGCAGAATGTGCGCCCTCTCCAGATTGATACAGGAGAAATGATTACCCAGGACATGGAGAAGGCTGCTGTACTCAATGACTTTTTTGCCTCAGTATTTACTGGCAGGGGCTCTGGCCACACCACTGAGGCTGCAGAAGGCAAAGGCAGGGACTGAGAGAATGAAGAACTTCCTACTATAGAAGATCAGGTTTGAGAACATCGAAGGAACCTGAAGGTGCACAAGTCCCTGGGACCTGATGAAATGCATCTCTGGGTGCTGGGGGAACTGGTAGGTGAAGTGGCTAGGCCACTACATTTCAGATGTCTGAGTGTCTGCAAAGTGTGGGCGTGAAGAGAAGTTGCCAGTCAAGGGTAGTTTTAGGTGAGTAGGTCCAAGGCCTGAGGGAACTGGTGGATGAAGTAGCTAAGCCACTCTCTATCATGTTTGAGAAGTCATGGCAGTCTGGTGAAGTTCCCACTGACTGGGAAAGGGGAAGCATAAAACCCCCATTTTTAGAAAGGGAAAAAGGAAGACCTGGGGAACTACAGGTCGGCCAGTCTCACCTCTGTGCCCAGCAAGGTCATAGTTTCCTCCTGGAAACTCTGCTAAGGCACATGGAAGATAAGGAGATGATTGGTGACAGCCAATATGGCTTCACTAAGGGCAAATCATGCCTGAGAAATGTAGTGGCATTCTACAGGCGGGTTACAGTGCTGATGGATTAAGGGAAAAGTGACAGACATCATCTACCTGGAATTATGGAAAGCATTTGACACTGTCCTGCATGGAATCCTTTTCTCTATATTGGAGAGACTTGGATTTGACTTTGACCACTCTGTGGCTGGAGGGTTGTACTCGGAGTTGTGGTCAATGGCTCAATGTCCGAGTGGTGTTCCTCAGGGGTCACTATTGAGGCTGGTGTTGCTTAACATCTTTGTTGGTGACTTGGACACTGGAATCGAGTGCATCCTCGGCAAGTTTGCCTACTACACCAGGCTGTGTAATGCAGTCAACACACTAGAGGGAAGTGATGCTGTCCAGAGGCACCTTGACAGATGGGCACATATGAACCTCATGAAATTGAATGAGGGCAAGTGTACCAGCACTCTAAGACCAGAGCTTTTACTTGTTTCAAACACAATTGTGAAAGTGCTTCCAGAATCAACCTAGACTGAGGGCTTCCTGGCATAGATTCATGCCATCTGTTTTTAAACGTACAGTTGTGATAGGTGCATTGGGAGTGTAAGATCTCTATGTACTTCCAAAACTCACAGTTTCCTTTTCACTCCTTGCCATTACTATTTCAGTATTTTTATGCCTTAAATACAAAGGTTCTGCCACATCTTCCTTTCTTGTGCTTGTCCTGTAGACTGCTCTAGATAGTACAGAAGAGGATGTGTGTTTGGGCAAGTATCAGTGTAGTCCAGTTACTGTGCTTGTCAGATGGTTTTACCTGTCCTAAGCATGCTTTCAGTTGACCTTTATGATTATCAACCACTGCATAGGGTCTGCCTAAATAGCCAAATACCTCCTCCAGTGCCTTCCACAACCTATCACTTACAGCCAGACTTCTGCTTCAGGACCTTGCTGGGTGCCAGTCTGCAACTAGATCCTACCATTTGAATAAACCTCCGTGAACTACTGTGATCAGACACTTTAAGTCTGAATTAGTGTGTGTGCATGGGGTGGAAGAAGTTAGAATAGCAGGTGGAAACCACTTTCTGGCGTTAATATCTCTGGAGTGCTTGACTTTATGATGATTTCAAGGTGTTTGAGCAGTTTTGTGTGTGCAGTTTACAGTAGTTTTAGAAGATCCATTGATGAGGAGGTGGCAAATGAGACAGTACGCACACAGATCATCAAACTGACTGAGAAATTTCAGATACACTGTGCAGCGATTTGCTATTAAACCCACTCAGTAGTCAGCAGCTGCATCCTCTGAATGACTTGCTGTAGCTTCCCATGGTGAAAAATCTTGGGGTTCATTCCAGCTCTGGAAAAAAGTGTGCTTCTTGTGCACACATCTCTGCCTCCTTTTACCAAAGTGCTTCTGACCTCTCCTGCCCTGCCACTCTGATTAGTTCCTTTTACAAACCCTTTCCTTGCCTCCTTCCATCTTGATCTCCATGGAGGTTCTGGCTCTGTCTAGGCCTCTCCTGGGTGTATGGTGGATTACACTGTGGTAGATTACCAAAGTAGTAATAAAAAAAGGAGCAAAAGTATAAAACTTGATGATGTTTACATTGTTGTTCTGGGTTTTTTTAACCTACTGAGCAATGCCCAATTACAAAATCTGTGTGGAAGTGCCACTTTACCTTTCAGGATAACTGAGATTCCTTGGTGAATAAGACTCATAGTGGCTGTTGGCACAGGGCAGATTTATTTTGTGGTATATTAATTGCACTTGGAGTGTTAATGTCTTAGTATATCCTAACAATAAAACCTGTTTTAAAAATGGTTAACTTTATGTGGGTCTCAGAGTAGAGGAAGTGTATTTTTAAAGCTATTTACAATCAAGTTTTGAACAAGCTTTGGACTTGGTTTTCATGTATACGGACAACTAGGAGGCCATCACCGATTTTTCTATTGACTTTTTTAGTGTCGGTGAATATGTTTTGATGAAATCTAAAGTAGCAGTTGCCTGTACTCAGTTGCTATTTCAGTCTGAATTGGGATTACTTTGAAGCAGCTATTTCCAGTTTATCACACTGAGAGAAGCTCAGATATGTGTTTTTCCACGTGTGTTTGACAAAACACTAAATACGTGACATATTACACCCAAATCCCATGTCAAAGTGCTTTTTTCCATGTTATCTTTTGAACCCAGAAAATTAAGATCCATCCAAAAAGTATCTTGGATAAATACCTACATTTTGGTGGATTTATCATTTGCTGTTGGCAGCTACTTCAAATTATTTCAAGATATCTGAGATCTGGGAACAATTTGCCATGAAATGATACAGCCTTGCCTTTAAAAAAAGGCATAAAAATAATTGCTCTATAAGATGTAATGTTTATGAGGTCATATGAGCGGTTGCATAACGGGCACATGGTGAGAACTGTGCATTTCACGTTAAATACAAGCATGGTTGTGCTCTGGGAAAGGAATATTTAAGAAATCAAGAGAACTATAAACGGCCATCTGCTTCATTCTCCATTTTTTATTTGCCAGATTAACCCACTGCAATATTTTAATGGATAATGGATTGCTGTTCCATCTGCTCATTAATTTTTTTTCTACCATGATGCTACTTTGCCATGAAAAAGGGTTGTTCTCTGTGTAGGGAGGGGACAGTTGTTGGAGGAAGAGGAAAACCAAAATATAATATGACAAATGGCATGGACTATATTACCTTTCCTGTTAATCTTATTGTGATTCCAGTTTTTCCTGTGCTTGCTCCTCTGTTCACCACAGGCATCATTATGTTGCTGTGGGGTTGTGAAGGAGGAATAAATAGTGGGGTCCTATCACTATCCTTCCCCCTGTTCTTCTGGGAGATCCTCTGCTCTATGAGTAGGAGAACAAGTGATGAAGGCATGTTGTTTTCTGGTTACTCATCAGTTTACATGGGCCTCCTGTGTTGCTGCTGCCAAAATATTCATTTGACTAGAATCATGGAATTGTGGAGTCGTTTTGATTGGACCTTCAAAGATCATCTAGTCCAACTCTCTCTGCCATGGTTAGGGACATCACCTGGTAGATGAGGTTGCTCAAAGCCCCATCCAACCTGACTTTAAACACCTTAAATCGGTCCAAGGCTGGTCTGACCCTTCTCTTCGCTGGGATTAAGAGAGTTGACGTGTGAGTAGCATGAAGCCTGTGCAAACCATCTTTCATTTCTATTTTGCCTCTTTTTTTACCAAACAGAGGCGATGGAGAAGGAGGTAGTGTGTGGTTGCCTGTGTGCCCTGAGACTGGGCCTCAGTTTTGTGCTTTGCTTGAACATCAGAAAATATTGGGAGTCTCTTAGTTCTGGAAATATCCATTACGGCTCTTCCTGTTCGGATAAGCAGAGCAACTTTGGTTTATGAGCTGTTTCCAAGGAGTGATGTTTTAAGGAATAAGCTTTACTAGGTACTGGGGAAAGCTTTTCCATGAACCGTGAGTCCCAAATAAAGGTGCAGGGATTTTTGAGAAGGGGAATTGATGTTGTGTGTCGTGGTGTTATTTTTAAGATGGGAAGATGGCTGCAGAACAGTTTACCATAATATTATTCTAAGGTAATGAACTGCATGGTAGGATTTACCTAAATAGGCCTAATAGAGCATCTTAACCGTTCTGGTGCGACGATGGTAACGCTGCGGAAGCACGAAGCAAGTTACAGCCTCAGACAGTGTCTGATATTTCCAGCAGAAATGTGTTGCAGAAAGACATTTGAATACATTGTTTAAAAAGGAAAGACATCTGGTTCAGATGACCCACCAACCCAGGAGTATACGCAGATGATCAACCCCGAGCTTATGTTTTCATAAAAATTCCTGTTATCTCCCAGTCTCGTTCCTGAGCAGAAACAGCCCATTAAGAGCTCATTGCTAGGCTGAACGCGTGGCTCGTATTACTGTTTTCCCCATGTGCACCACATTTGTTTACACTGAATTTCACTTGCCATTTTATTGAGTAATCACTCGGTTTCATGAGGTTTTTCTGCGGTTCTCTTCCCCCACAGCATAAATTGCAGGCTCCATAGTGGCCCTGTCTAGAGACAAGCTGCTTGGTATCTGTGCTCAGCTCGAGCTATCTTGCTGTCTGTTTTCTGCAATGGGACCTTCTCATTTGGTACCTCCTTCTGAGCTTAGTCAGTTTTGCAGGTACTCAAGTTCTTCCCCCTTTCTTCTTCTCATTTTGGAGAAAAGGATATTTAAAAATTCAAGGGCTAAAATGCGTCTTCACAAACTCCCTGCCCCTTGTCAGACCATTTCCCTTTCATAATGCGCAGGTTTAGCGTTTAGTTTGTTTAGGAAAATTACTTACCTGAAAATGGGAGAGGGGGGTGTTCCAATTCAAGCAAACAGGGCTTGACATACTCATGCCTTGATAATCACCTTGTCGGCCCTTTATCATCCCTGCCAACGTTATTCTGCTGGGCCTTGGTTAGGAAGGACAAAAAGTCAAAGATGAGCCCTTCCATGACTTTGGGGACTTCAGTTAGGAACATATTATAGCCCATGGCTATGGGGAAATCCCCCACCACCTTACATAAATTGGGGAAGGTAGGTCTCCTGGTTGCATCTTCAGTGCTGCAGTCAAGAAACTGCAGAGCTTAGAGTGAGAACCTGTGAACTTCTTGGCACTACATCATCAATATCCAAAGGGATTGTATGTGTGATGAGGTTTTCCAGTACAGACCTCTTTGAAATTTACAAAAGCTGATGTACACCCCTGTCACGTCACAAAGGCCTACTCAAAGAGCATATACCTGACCACTCATATGTTGCTGCTCCTACGGTCAGAGTTAAAGCACTGTCACTCAAATAAATGATGGTGAGGAGCGTGGAGGTAATGGGAGTGTGATCTCACTTTCCTAACTGCAAGACAGCTTCACAGAGCTGCACGGTTCAGTAGAAGGCTTTGGCTTGGAATTGCATTGACCCACATGTAGGACCTTGCACTTGGCTTTGTTGAACTTAGAATCATAGAATGGTCTGGGTTGGAAGGGACCCCAAGGATCATAGAGCTCCAACCCCCCTGCCACAGGCAGGGCCACCAACCTCCAGGCCTGGATCTACACCAGGTTGCCCAGGGCCCCATCCAGCCTGGCCTTCACCACTTCCAGGGACGGGGCATCCACTACTTCTCTGGGCAGCCTGTTCCAGCACCTCACCACTCTTTCTGTAAAAAACTTCCCCCTAAGATCTAATCTAAACCTTCCTTCCTTCAGTTTTAATCCATTCCCCCTTGTCCTGCCAAGTACATGCTTCATACAGTTCACATGGGCCCATCTCTCCAGTCTTTCGTGGTCCCTCTGGATGGCCTCCGGTCCCTCCAGTGTGTTGACCTCACCACACAGCTTGTGTCATTGACAAACTTGCTGAGGGTGTACGCTATCCCACTGTCCGTGTCACTGACAAAGATGTGAATTGGCTTTGATCTACCTGGTCATAAAAATTATTCATCAACTGAGAGTAATTATGAAGCACTTCTGGCATGCTGTAACTTTCCCAATTCCAGTGATGGCAGTGATCACAAGTATGTAGGAAGTACTTTGGTTATTAATTAGGAAAATGTCAGCTAAAAGGGAGATTTTCTAATTTTCATCATGGAGCACATGCTCTCTGGAAGATTTAGAGCTAACGCAGCAAGTATGGCTTTGCTTAGAGGGCTGGAGCACCTCTCCTATGAAGACAGGCTGAGAGAGTTGGCCTTGTTCAGCCTGGAGAAGAGAAGGCTCCTGAGAGACCTTAGAGGAGCCTTCCAGTACCTGAAAGGGCCTACAGAAAAGCTGGAGAGGGACTGTTTGCAAGGGCATGGAGCAATAGAACAAGGGAGAATGGCCTTTGAGGTGAAAGAGGGGAGATTTAGATGAAATACTGGGAAGAGTTTCTTCCATGTGAGGGTGGTGAGGCCCTGTCCCAGGTTGCCCAGAGAAGCTGTGGCTGCCCCTCCCTGGCAGTGCTGAAGGCCAGGTTGGATGGGGCTCTGGGCAACCTGGTCTAGTGGAGGGTGTCCCTGCCCGTGGCAGGGGGCGTGGCACTAGTTGGTTTTTGAGCTCCCTTCCAACCCAAACCATTCTAGGACTGTATGATTCTACATTTTGTTGGCCTGTCACAGATACAAAGAAAAACACTCTTCAGTAGATTCTCTCATTTAAAGTTCTTAATATTTTACAGAAACAATTGGTGAAGCCTTCCAGACAGGTACAGATTCTGATGATAGTCTGTCCTCAGTACTCTACTCCAGAAATGAAAGGAAACGTGCAGTGTCCCATCCTCAGGGTGTAGGGGATGGCTCCCCCTGCCAGTTATTACCAAGATTTGTTATCACACAGGGTTGAATTTAATATGCTGCGTGGTGGTGGCTGGTTTGGGGTGTGTCTCCCTTCTTTTCTCTGCACGTGGACAGGAGTTACATGAACAAATTAAGAGCTTCTAAGCTTCAGATGATGAGGCCAGGAATATGTTGAGCACATTTGAAAGCATAAGTCGCATCAGTAATTGAAAGCGATTTACGAATTTTTTAATCTTATGGATTAGAAAATAAAACATAATAAAGTCTTTAGATGTGAAATAAATGAAAATTAAATACAGAGTCTGCTTTACTTTAATAATTGTAATTCTTTATCGTGTGCTTCAACATGATCCTATTAAATTCTAGCTCTGAATTGCTGAGACTGGCATTTGTTTGGTACCCGAATTAAGGTAGATTGCACAGTAGTGAAATTAATGCTTCTGAGAGCCTAATGAAAAGGAAAAATTTGGAAAATGTGTAATGTGTCATAAAATGTTTGCTCTGCAGCATTTGGGATGCCATTTAAAATTTACTTTTTAGTACTTCATTTTTCAATATCCTTTTATTTTAACGCAAGAAGGCTCTTTCTATGGCAGGTGGAAGTGCTGTGGATTCAGCCTTGGAGTGCTGTGTACTTTTAGTACTGTGATTCTCAGACTTTTCATACCGGTAGGAAAACATTGGAGGAGGTCTTGTGGTTGTCTTAGAACTTGGGGAACTCTCCTCCTTGCAGCCCCAGAGGCTTTTGAGTGTGTGCAACTTTGGGGCCGATACACGTGATAAGTGTTCCTCTGAATGGTCTTGATGCCCTCCTCGTGCTAGCCCTGGGCCATCTCTCCACCTTTTGTCCTATCTCTAAGGCATCTAGTTTTGATGATCATTTCATCTTACCAGTCACTTGTTATCTTTTCAAGGAGGGAGGCATTCCTGGAGTGTGCACCACGTTCCTAAAGGCAGATGGTTTTACCAGGTCTGGGTTCACCTTGCCTGGGCATAGTTTACTGTAGGGACTACTTACAAACAGTGTTGTGGACAAAAAGGCACAAGGTTCATCTTCCTCTCTTCCAAGCAGTTCCCTGCGTGGACACACGCAGAGCAGTTTCTAGTGCTTTGGAAACAGACAAAAATAATGTTGCTCAGCCCAGTCTTGGCTAGATGGGACTAGTTGAGAAGAAGATGGAGCTCTTACTGAGGTAAAAAATCAGACCCAGACCCTCGTTTTGCAGTGTAGATGAGACTTCAAATATGTACGGGGTTATGTGGGACTCTAGGTAATGTACTCCGAGGTTTATATGCTGTCCTTTGGTGTAAATGGTACAATGTGCCTCCTTCCTTTGTCCTTGAACCCGAGTGCTCCTGTGACAGATACATATGGCACTTCTTGAACATCTGTCCTAGGTTGCAGAGCTGTGGTGTGTCTAGTTGCACATCTAGCTGTTCTTGACGTGGGGCTTAATCCATTCACAAGAAGGGTCACGTCAGAGGTTGCAGTTGTACGAGGGAACTGAATTTGAGAACCCAAGAAATCCTATTCCAGACATGTTTCCATTTCTGTTGGTTTTTTGCCTTTTTAAAAGTAAGTTTTCTGAAACAAGGAACAGTGAATATGATGCATAAACAGGGAAAACACTTGTATGTTTTTATTTCCCCTGGTGTTGGAGGCTCAGCATTTGATGAAGAGGTTTAGTGTGTCCTGTTGTCCACTCATCGGTCAACCCCATAGCCAGTGAAGTTTGAATTTCTGCTGCAGCCAAATCTGTTTCATGATTCTTTGTTCCTTTCCTTTGGTTAGCCAGATTGATCTAGATTTCATGAGGTGTTTACTTTGGTGTCTGTCATGCTATTAATTTCCTACTCAGGTATTCAGAGAAAAGCTATGTGTCAATGTGAAGCATTACACCTGCATCAGCATTGTATTTGTCACTTCCTGCCGGTCTAAGGAGTTATGTATTTCATTAAAAACAAAAAAAAAGCCCCACAACAACAAAAAACCCTCAAACACTAAAAAGACATTAGGATAACTTTGGGGTGTTGTCACAATCCATAACGTTGTTAAGTTGTATTTTTGTGGTTTTAGCAGCCTAGCTTGCAATTTATCTTGTGGGAATGTATTATACTTAATTAAAAAAAAAGTTCCTTAATCAGATTTAAATGTATTACCTTTTGAATTTGATCTTGTCTTATAGGAAGAAAATGCAAATATAAGCATAACTTATCATTTTAATAATTTATCTTCTTTAAAGAGATGTTCTCGTGTCTTTTACCATCCTCACTGGATTTCTGGATCCCTCTGACACTTGTATATCCTTTTTTCAAAGATCATACTTTTCTGGAATTGAGGAAAGTGATTCAATGGAAGTTTTCAATTCATAACATAAAATAATGATTTAATATTTTAATTACTTTTGGAATTTATTCCAGCTTCTTAGCTGAGCAGACTTGTCAGTGAGCTCTATCCACTACAAATTTAACTTTTTTTACACTGGTTTAATGAAGAATTCAGAAGTTTGAGCAATTTGAGCAATTTTCTAAACATTATGTATTGTTTACAATAATACATTTAATGTTGTGTATTGGTCTGAATGAAGCATTTCTAATGTTCTCAAGTCTTTCTAAATCTTGACTAACTGAATCTTTTTATTTACAAATTTTGCTGCTGCATTAATGTCTCTTTGAGAGACATGACAGTATTTCTGCCATGCACAGATTTGTTGGGCACAGTTTGCCCTTACTGAAGCCATTTTCAAACGAGTTGTTTCGTGGATTGATTGTGGAAGCTTTTCCATAGGAAATGTCATCAAAGTGAAGCTGCTAGCAAGGTGGATTTAATATTCTGAGCTGAGTCTTCACAAAATCTTGTGCAAATTCACCTGCAGCTGTACTACTGGGTTTTGGTAATAAGACTGTGTATGGAGATTTGGTTTGAGAGTGTCATTAAGATCTCTTTTGGGAATTCTGCATGCTTATGTACTTAGATATGCCTTGTCTTGATGTACATGTGGACAGTTCCTTATCAAGCCTACTGAATTTTATTTCTTTAAAACTCAGCAGAGGTGCCATGCTATCTTTTCATTTCAACAAAATGGATATAAATGGGTTTTTTCCACAAGGCAACCGAGTCTGTGTTTAATGTCCAGAATACTGTTTAAGGTGGTACATGACTATCTATTTTCTCAACCAGAAGTCATTTTAAATGACGTCAAGGAAAATGGAAAAGTGTTTCTCTGCCTGTGACCAGGACCTGGATAATGGCATCTGCAGTCCTTTTCCACTCAGCCTGACTTCATCCTTGGGTTCGCTATGCTACAGCTGGAGGATCTGGTTAGAATTTAGAGAAGTGCAAGCTGTCAAATGGTTGATCATGTCATTTTAGTTGACATGGTGGTATTGGACAGACAGTTGGACTTGATGATCTTAAAGATCTTTTCCAACTTTAAAGATTCGGTGACTCTGTGATTCTGTCATGTCCACAACAGCCAGCTGTGTGGTCTTGCTCAATACTTGCTTTTAATAGCCAAACCATCCTTTCAGTGGCAAAAAGTTAATTAAATAAAATAAATATCCATGTTACACCGTAATTATTCTTTGGAAAAATACATGCCAGAGGATAACAAGTTCTAATTAGTGGGTTTTTTTTTTTAATATTGCTTTAACATTAGGTAGGTTTCTTTCGTTTACAGTACAAGGAAGTATTTCTTTTGGGAGAGTCTTTCTCATGTGTAGTCTTCAACCCGTTGTATAGTTTACTGTGAGAGTCAAAGGTAGTGGACAGCTTTAATCTCATGCACGCTAGAAACCAATTATGTCTATCATATCACTTCAACGTGCAGGCCAGTTAATAAGTTTGGGTCACCGCTGACGTGAATTGGATTTGAATTGGTGTTTTGGAGGTTGAATGCCTGGATTTTAAATTATTAATGCTTTGTGGTCCCAAGTTTCCTCACTGAAAGTGTCCTTCTCTCCCTTCTGCTTCCTGCGGGGATTTGAATAAAATACACGTGTCAGGTCAGGTCTGTTCTCAACTGGCAACCTGGGATTTAGCTTCCCCTTGCCCATTCCCTCCTCCCTACCCCCAAATGTATATACCAAGTCGATACATATTTTTGTTACTCTCCCTAGGTCTCCAGCCCCAGTTTGCTTTTACAATACTGATGTCTTTTCTATTCCCCGCGGGAGTCTGTGGCTTTATAGCTGAGGAACCAAAGAGTGCTCCTGCATGTTTGGAGATTTAATATTGTCTCACTCTATTTCTCCATGGAGTAGTGTCTCTAGAGGAGCAAAACGTGATATGCTACAATATGAATTTTTTTTTTTCATCATTTCTTTAAGTAGTATCACTGCAGGTACTCTGTTTTGTAACACATCGGTGTGGTTGCATCTTTAAAAATAATCTCTCCTAACTGAGAGGGGAAACATCACACAAAAACAAAGTCTGCCTCCACATCGGAGACAGGGAGAAAACATCTTTCAGCTTAAATTTGTATAAAGCCTGACAAAGGCGGTTTGCAGTGATTTGACTTTCAGGGAGAAGCCTTTTCAAATAAATAAGAACTTGCTCCAGATTCAGTTGACAGTGCCTCTGTAAAAGTCAGATCTGATTTTTTGCCCTTTCCTTGACAATGATTATAGTAAGTGACCTGAATGTGGTCTGTTCCTTTGAAGTGAGCAGCTTTGAGACGCATTGAGGGGGGCTCCTTCTTTTTCACCCTTTGAGAATTAAACTAGCAGCATCATTAATGTTCCCATCCCCATAAATGGGGGGGGTACAGGTGCCTGCTTGTGTGTGCTTTTCAGATGGTACTGTTGCTGTCATGTGGAAGTATGCTTAGCCCTTTATCACGGCACATAGGCCAAGTTTGTTTGCCATGATTTCTGTTAATGCCTTTTCGATAACTCAAGTGTAGGAATAAATAGATGTTTATCATGATTAAAGGAGTAACTGTATATTCAAAATTTATTGAGTGCTGACTGGAACTTTTGGGGTTGGGAGTTGGTGGGGAAAAATTACTGTCAAACTCATTTACCACAATTGCAGCAGAAGTGCAGTTCCTTCTGGGAACACGGGCATTTGTATAATCTGACTCTGTGGCACTGAGCTATGCTGTATGTAGTGTATTTATGATTGAACAGAAAGTTTCAAACAGCAGGCTGTGAAATTGGATTTCAGATGTAATGTACCATAAATAAGTGCTATAAAGAATGCCTTTAATGCTATAAATCAGTTTTTATTGGTTTCAGCTATCTCATTCTGGTTATTGTATTACCCACAAAATCAATGGGAATCAAAGAGCTGGAATATATTTTATTTTAATGTCCCATCTCCCATGGAAATGGCATATGAGCCCTTAGATCACCTTTTGGGTAGGTTGGGCAAGGCTGATAAATTACAGGCGATGAGAGTGTATTCACCAAAAAGGTCTGTGTAAATAGTAGCTGTGTAAGACTTGAAATGCTTTGGTACAGCACTTCCTCCCTGTAAGGGGATACTTGCCTGTCTTTCTGAATGTCTCTCACTTTTGTTGTTTCAGTAAATTTGTCAATGTGGTTTGATTCCTCTAGCTGAGGTCTGAGGGAAAGGGCATCGCGGTGGTACGTGAACCCAGTGTCACTACCGTTACATTCAGAATTGGGAATGCTTTGAGGGTAGGAGATCTGGTTTCTTCGTGCCTTTAAGCATCCCCTCTAGCAGAGGGTTGCTTCGTCCTGGGAAAAGAGCAAGAGCACTTCTAGCAGCAGTTGTGAAGAGTAAAATACACAGTGCGGGTTCTGTTTAAGAACATATTATTCTAGTGGAAGGAAAGAAGGTCATGCATTGTGATTCTGTGAATAGACTTTTAAAACCAGAAACAAATCTTACTATCCTGGGAGAGTGAAGAAATAGGAAGAAAACCCCTTTTGGAACAAAATAATACCAGTTTAAAATGTTAGTGATGCTTCCTCTGTGTTGCTCAGATTAACATCTCACAGTAGGATACAGTTAGGAGCAACGTGCATCTCTGGAGCTCAGTTGTCTAGGGCTGGGAATTGATGGTGGAGGGCAGAATACTTCTCTTTACATGTGTTAGAATTCTAACTACACATGTATCACTGCATTAAAAGATGGCAGTACCAACACAACACAGTAGGGTAAGGGTATGCTGGTAGATGTCTCCTGGAGTATTGTGGTGCTTCATGAGGTTACATATGCCCATCAGTAGAGAAGACTGAAGAAATAAGCTTTTTGATATATTAAATACAGATTATTTACATGGTTCTACACAATTTTCCCTTGTCTACCAAAGGTGGTACAATTTATATGCCAGAATTAAGAGGGCAGAGCAGACAAAGAGTGATCTCCGTGGGGATGGGAGTAGTGTGTGATAGGTTATTCTTCATAGAAATCTGAACCCTGAGGTGCGTGTAGGAGTGAGGAGAGCCAATTTACTTGTGTTCAATCCCATGGATAGTGTTAAACTGCTTTTGAGCCCAACTTGCTCATGTTGAGTTAAAGCCATATGGCTCTGTGTTGGATTTTAAGCTTTCATCACAGGGGGAAATGGCCAGCCCCTTTTCAGTGGTCTGTGGGGACAGGACAAGGGGCAATGGCTGCACGTTGGAGCACAGGAAGTTCCGCACCAACATGCGGAAGAACTTTTTCCCAGTGAGGGTGACAGAGCCCTGGCACAGGCTGCCCAGGGGGGTGTGGAGTCTCCTTCTCTGGAGAGATTCAAGACTCCTCTGGACGCCTGTCTGTGCAATATGAGCTAGGGAGCTGCTTTGGCAGGGGGGTTGGACCCGATGATCTCTGGAGGTCCCTTCCAACCCCTGTGATTCTATGAATTGAGTGACACATTGTATTATTTGCAGTAGTATGAGCAGTTATTCTCACTGGAGCACAGAGATGTGGGGCTTCACGAGAGGGATTGTTCATCATTTGCATATGGATGTATGTGGTTACCTGTGGGAGGGGGTTGAAGAGACAGGTGTCAGACCTGGCTGCTTAATGGGATGGTAAGATGTGAATGATACCAAGGAGGCAGAATAAAATGCCTGACTGCCTCAGAGACGGTTATAAAGTTCCCTAGCCCTACAGTAATTTTACAGGTGGTGATTACAGGAGACTTAATGATTTCGTGCAAAATACAAGATAATTAAAATGTTTGATTTGATCTACAGACCTGTGGTCAATTTGCAAGCCAGCTGCTGACCAGGGCTGCACCATACCACTGTTGAACAGTGCTCAGAATTATGCCCTTTGTTAAAGCAATGCTCTGTCAGGCATAAATTTAGATGGTCGTCTTGTCACTACTGGTTTGGGTCCAATCTAATACCTGGGCTGATTACCAAGTCCAAAAGAGACAATAAATTAATTCCCTGGTTGAGGAATGATGCAGAAAAGTGCCTCAGGGTTTTTGGGTGCTGCTAACATGCAAAGCAGTGAGTGCAGTGGGGAGGGAGGTGGGTGAGGAATGCCCTGAGGGTAAGAGCTTGCTTGGAGATCAGATGGGCAAATGAAGGACTTCCCAAGTAGTTTGGTGTAGTAGGTTAGTAGTTAGGTTAGGTGGGCAACCAGCTCTGGGCACAACATCCTCTGTGCGTGCTTCATAGCATCTACTCTGTGGGGTGCTGCAGCCTGACTTTAGGCATGTCATTTTAGACCTTTACATGGATTTGGAGCAAAGACCTCTCCTTTCCTTTTACTTCTTGTCACTACATAACCAAGAAGAGAGTGATAGAAATGATGCAAAGTGACTATCTCAATCTGTCCTTGGGGAAGACTGTTCTGGTTTCACCATAACTTTTAAGGCTTTATTTCCCTTCCATCTGAAAGCTGACCCACATTCTGATGCTGGCCATCATTGTGAAATCAATGATTTCCCTGTTTACATGGCCAGATGGACAAAACCAAACCAAGGGAAACTGCAGGTGACCTTAGCCAGCCCCCTTCAGGTTAACCAATGGGTACAGGACTGTGCTGCTTTGGCCATGCTGTCTGTAGGTTCAGTGCTGGGGTGGTGGCTTTTCTGGGCATTTCTGTCATGGGTATAGGCATGACATTTTAGTCACAGAATCACAGGTTAAAAAAGACCTTTGAGATCATGATGGAGTCCAACTGTACCTGTCCTCTATTAAACCATATCCCTGAGCACCTCGTCTACCCATCTTTTAAATACATCCGGGGATGGTGACTCAACACCTCCTGCTCCAGGCCCTGACAACTCTTTGAGTGAAGAACTTTTTCCTAACATCTAATCTGACCCTGCCCTGGCAGGGCTTTGTGCCATTTCCCCTTGTCCCATCTCCTGTCACCTGGCTGAAGAGACCATCACCCACCTCTCTACAACCTCCTTTCAGGTAGTTGTAGGTGGTGATAAGGTCTCCCCTCAGCCTCCTCTTATCCTGTTGTAACAGTATGGTTTGATACATCCCAACATTTGCTTGTTGGGTCTTTCTCCCAAAATAATATTGAAAATTACAATTGCAAGGAGGTGAACAGGACCAACTGGCAGATCTCTTTTTTTTTTTTTTTTGAGGGTTTGGGTGGTTTGTTGGATTTGGATTGTTTTTTTTCATTTCCCATAAATACCACGTCAGAGCTCTCTAATCCATGAAGTCCCAGTGTGTGAGGCCCCATCTTGCATTACAGCATCAGCCAGATGTCAGAAAGCTGCAGGTGCAAAGCTCTAGCATGAGCTCCTGCTTCCTTGAAGGGCTCCTGTGGGGACAGTGCCTGCTGGGAAGCACACAGATTGCAGTGCCAAGCAATCCCACCACCTCTTCCCTGCTCCAGGGTGCAGTGCATTATTACAGCTGGCCAAGCCATGTCAAATGTGTGGGATTGGGAGCGAACAGAAATTGGATGACAACATAGGGGGTGGTCAACGCAAGAGGAACACACGTGGCTATTCAGGAAAACAAGTGGGGTGGCTGCAGGGTTTCAGAATGAAGTCAGTGTGTGGCTTGTACGGGTGTGCTGCAGAGGAACACACAGATGAGCTGTTGGAGCAGCTGTCACAGGGCACTCAGTGCACGTTGATTTGGAAGTGAGGCAGGAAAAAAACCTGTGGGTTTTGTAGCACGTAATTTTTCAAGGTGTTAGCGGCAATGTTAAACAGCTGAAGTTAACGTTGCATAACTAGAAGTCTGCAGGACCAATACTCTGCCATTAGCTCCCACATCCTCTTTGTTTCTTGCCTGAAATTCCCTTTGCCAGACGCAGAAACAGAACATTTTCCATACGTAGTACACACTGTTTCAGCCAGCTCTACCAACAATGCAGTTACTGCTCCAGCACAGCCCTGTGCTGTGCTGCTGTGAACCCTTTTGAACCCACACACAGTCATCTGCTTTGGCAGGGGGGTTGGACTCAATGATGTCTGGTGGTCCCATCCAACCCCTACAGTTCTGTGAATCTCGGTGTAGGGACCTGACCTGGCTGAGAAGTAGCCCAGCACACCACCACAGCCCCTCCAAAAAACCCCAGAGTTTTTCAGCAGGTTCAAATCCTGAGCCAGCACACCCTGGCATATGAATCGTAGTCCTAGTTTAATCCTTGGGTTTATACCTTGCCTGCCCTATTTGATTACCTCTCATCCATTAGCTCACTGCTCTCTTCTCTCCTGTATCCAGGGTGGGTGGTTGTTTCATTTTATTTTTATTTCCTCCTATAAAATTGTTAATTCGGAGGAGGAAGGCGGAAGAAAAAAATTATCTCTTGTTTTGCAAGTCACAGAAGTGGGTCTTTTTGTCTCTGCCTGAGCTACTTTGCCTGTTCTTTCTGCCCCTTCTTCTCCACCTGCCTTGAGACGGTTACTCTTAACGCACGGCACTCTGCAGAGCTGTTGGAGCAGCTCTATTCCTGGGTTCTGCAGGGTGGCACGGATCAGAGGATTTGCCTCTGAGCAGGACACCCACTTCTGGTTCACAGGTTTTCCTTTCTCTCCTGTTAAGTCAATGGTATGCTCAATAGTGCAGGGTAACCTTTTTTCTTTTTTATTTTTCTTCCCCCTACTTCATTCTTTTATCACCGCTGACAGCGCACAAGAAGAGATGAAAAAAAGGAGCCTCTCTGAATCCTCCATCAGATAAGCAGAATCCCCAAAATAGAAACACTGATGTCAAACCAACAGACTCAGCACTTTCTCCTTTCTGCTTTATCCTTTCTTCTTTCTATTCTTTTTCTGAAAAATAGAAACATTCTAAAATAATTCTGGTTTTCCCCTTCCAGTAGAAATAAGACTTGTATTTCCATATTGATAGACTTTATCAAATTAATTACTTGCCAGTTGAAGAGAAAATGTGGGTGTGACCAAACTAGCAAACTGGGCAAAATTGGGTTCTTGAAGCGACTGCAGATGCTCAATTGGGATTATGGCAAATGAACAGGTTTCCAGGGGTCAAACGAAGCAGACTGAGCAAACGCCCTGTGCTGAGCCTGGGAAGCACTGAACTGGTTCTGTAGCTGTGGCAGCCTTCCCATGGCTGGATGCATGTCATTGGAGTGTGCCCTTTCTTTTGTGGGTGTGCCTCTGGCCTTGAGGAATGCCAGGGCAGGAAAAAGGGAGCTCTTACATTTTGTGATGCTTGGGTGAGTGCTGCTAAATTTGCTTATTGATGCTGATACAGTTTTTCTTCAAAGTCAACAGAGAGGAAAGCGTAGTCCAAATGAGGTCAGCACCTACTCCCTGTGTGTGTGACGAAATAAAATACAAAGAAAGAATGAGCCAAAGAGCTCAACTGATGGTAGAACTCCCAACCTTGTGTGATAGAAACAAAGAAGCAGCCCGGGCTAGAATTCTGCTTAGAAACTGGGACTTTTCAGTTGTGTCCTAATGTGCTCAGCTTCACAGGTGACACAAGAAGCTCTCACAATCTCCATGCTGCTTCTGCCTTAACCTGCCAAATCTTATTGACACAGAAGAGACGAGCATCCAGCATGCCTCTTTAGACAGGTTATTATCCCATCACACTTTTTTTGCAAAAGCACCGTGCCGTGTTATCTTTTGTCCTCCACATGGGAGATTGGTAAGTGTGGAGTAGGATCTGCAACTCTTGGGCCACCTTGAAAATGGGAGGGTTTTAAAAAAAAAAGATTTTAATTGTCTCTTATTTATCTAACATTCAGACTTGGGTTTCCAAGCTTCGCACCGCCGTCATGAAGTACATACTCGGCTTACCCACTTCCACACATTTTGCTGAAGTGCCTGCATCGCTTATAGTTTTCCTGCTAGTCAAGTAAGGAAGATAGGTCCCTTCAGAATCAGGTAACTGAGATGCAAAAGACACTTTGGAGGTAGTTACAGAGCTAAATTAGTCACCTTAACGTAATGATTAAACTTTAGTGAGGTGAATCGGCCCTGAGCTCTTTGTTTCGTGTGAGAGGAAAGATCACAGCAAATGATTTTAACTCTGAAAGGAGTTTTTAAAGGAATTACTGAAGGTGCAGAAAAATCCTCAAAGGAGGTGGCTACACTAGGCATGTTTTGCTAAGGCTTTTAGCAGCATGTTCTCACTCCCTGGTAAATCCTCTGAGTTTATAGGGAGGACTGGGAGATACTAAAATCTTCTCTTTAAAAACAGATTTGTTGTATAGCTGCAACAGCTATTTGTAATAATGTGCATGACATTGGCCATTGATAGAGGCTCGTACTATAGTCAAGCATGCTTTTTATGTACTAATAGCATTTAAAACAACCAGAGACCTTATAGTTTTAAATTACAGAAGCATTCAATAAGTAGATACATTTTCTTAGTGGCTTTGGGAAGGAAGCCCAAGAGAGTTTCTTGTTTGGTTGTGTGGGGGTGATGGGGGAAGGATTGCATAAGTCAGTAGTCATGAGTTACCAGTGGCCTAGTTAGCAAGGGCGGTGTGTTTTGCAGAAGACCATGGAGGATACATTTTCATGAAGAATTTGAAGGAGGACTGTGATGCTGGCTTTGATGGCACTTTGCTTCTCTGCATAGGGGTCAGCCAGGGAAAAGTTGCTTCAGAGAGGAATGGCACAGTGAGTTGTTAGGCAGAATGAAAACATGGCTCATGCTGCACTCAAGTAGTACATTTGGTAGGTAAGGTCAGGTAAGATGAGATCAGTGGGCACAGGGCAGTGTACTTGCTGACAGTGGACACTGGGAGGTGTGAGTCAAAAAAAGCTTTTGAACAAGCTCCTTATCTATATTCTGGTGGGATGGTAGGATGCACCCTGTTGGGATGACAATGGACAAGACTGATGCTGCCAAAGATACCCAGATACATTGTAAGTGGATGGTCTCACCTTACCATCATCTGTGTGTTGTCCTGTGGTCACTACCAAGCGAGGAAGAGAGAAAACTTCTTCAGAGGGCATTCTCACATGGGTGTTAAAGGTGATTGTGATGAATTGTCTGGTGGCACATTTCTGCCCATCTCCACAGGGTGACTTAAAGTAGATACCATGCTTGCATGTAATTGGGTAAAATGTAGTTTGCTCAAAACATGGAGTGAAATTGGTGAATTTCACACAGGGTTATGCAGGCTGGGATCATGCTCCTGTGTGGTTTAAACTCCATAGTTTGAACAAAACCATGTATTTTGAAATATTTAAAGGGAAACAAGTGTGGCCATATTCCTCATTTAAAAATAAAAATGGTGGCAAGGGGAAAAGATAGAAACTTGAAGATCAAGGAGAAGGTGAAAGCATCACATACTCACTTGAATTAGAGATTTTATCTATTGTCCTTCAAATCAGATAGAAGGTAGAGAAACAGATATCTGTATGTAATAGAGGAACTTTCCAAAATTGTACAGTCGCCTATGGTTCCTATAGAAAACAGAAAAAAAATCTATTGTAATGACAGCTGTAATGATGTATCTATCTGCTGAAAGCTAATGCATCAGTCTTCTGATTCAAGAAGTAACACGATTTGCTCAGCCTGGGTTTGAAATAAAAGGGAATCCTTCGGGTTTGTATAATCCTATGTAACTGAAGATAGCTGCTGTTTCATCCTTTATCTTTTCTCTCCTACTAGGACAATAGCAACTGACCTGAAACCTTTAGTATTTTCGCTTGGGAGCATCAAATTGCTACTACATGTGTAGCCCTGCTGAGAAACTGTAATAGAAATCTTGAGGGAACCTTTTGCTTCTCAGAGATTGAGGATTCATTTTCAATGCCCAGTTCAAGCATTCCTTTTGCCTGTATTCCTTCCCGCGGTTAAGAGTAGGTATCAAATCTCAACTTTTTAAACTGAAAATGTTATTATTAGATTGCCTAGACTGATTATTTTAATGACACTGCTGTTAAAACTTCAGAAAATGAACTTTCTTAGCCTTTTCTTTTTTTTGCTCTGTGTGTGGGAAAACCCAGGTGCTGTGACTTCAAGTAGTTAGTTCAGAATTTGTACATTCTTCAAGTACTGGCAGCTCTCCTGATGAGCTGAGAAGCTTGTGTTTTAAATCTTTTATCATTTCTATTATTTTTTTTTTTCAGAACCTGATGGTGTAAACTAACTGCCTTTACTGTTGTTGGGGGGGTTATTTTCTTGGGTTTGTTTTTTTCTTTTCTTCCCCCACCCCAGATCAACCACACATCTTAGATTCTTTGCCAACTGCTCTGTGGCCAGGAGGAGCCAAGAAGGCTGTAAATGCCCAACAAACCGAATGAGCAGAATTTTCCTTTAATAAAGAGCTCCTTCTGCTGGTGGGAAAAAAATCACATACGTTAAACCCAGTAAAAACCATACAGTCAAGGTTGTGTGGTAGGTACAGGCTGATTCCTGGGATTCTTGTGGTTAGGAAACACGTTGTGTTTGACTTGTCTGTAAGTATAAGGATGTGCATGTGTGCTGAAGGTATTGTCCTGTAGCTCTTCACTGATACTGTGCCAACATCACGTGCAACTAATCTAAGAGAAATTATGTTTGTTGATACCTGTTACAGTCCTTGATGGAAGTAACAGATAATAACATGCAGCCTTGTATGTGTTAAAGATGTAAATGATGTAGGTTTGTTGTCAATAAAATGTGCTTTCTGTATATCATGAAATAATACAGTGAAAACCAGCTCACTGAAAGAAGTGTGTTTGTCATGTGCTTAAAATGGAAAATTCATTCTGGAGCACCAGCCTTGGGTAGCAACCTGTGAGGGGGTTCTGCTTTTTGACACGTTTTCCTTCCCATACTGAAGTTGTTGGGACTGCTGTACTGATATGGTCTGATATTCTGAAGATCAGCAGATTTTGGTAATGGGACAGGCAGTAAAGACCAATACTAGAACAAAACTAATTTTCTTGCATGATGACTGATTTTTTTTACTTTATCTAAGTTTATTTTCACATAGTGAAGAACTTTCCAATGTTTTTACTGTCTGAGGTGCCAACTTCATGATAGGACACCGCTCTATCCTGAGACTCATGTTACCTGCAGTGGGGGGTTTTGTTAAAATATGGGAAAGTCCAAGTGGGCTATACCGTCTTCTTAGCCCCAGGATGGAAGAACCTAGTGAGTAATCATTTGGGCATACAGTCTTTCAACTAGTTAAATTAGTGCTGTAAATGAACAATGTGCTTCATTGCCAGGGTTGACGTACACTTGATAAGAAGAGCAAGTCTCTATGTCTAATTTTTGTATACATCCTTGTAGGAAAGCCTGAAAGAATCAAAGAATTACAAGGTTGGAAAAAAAGGTTAAGATCATCAAGTCTCAGAGTAGTGAGGTTCACCTCTGATGCTTAAGTTGTGTGGTACCAACGTACTCTTTGACTGAATACACAATCATTTCTCTCTGTTTTCTCAGTTCTCCAGAACCTGTGTTTTCAGGCAGTGCAGCAGGACTGAAGAGCAGTTCCTTCCTTTGGTCTTCACAGCTGATTTGACGTGGGCCAGAAAAGAGCTCTCATTTTCTTGGAACACTGCTGCCACGTTCAGTTTAGCATTTTGTTCAGATGTTTACTTTGGATGGTTAATTCTTCATTTCCCATTTCTTTAGAACTCTTGGGTCCTCCTTCCTGCAGTGGCGTTCTGCTAGCTCATGGAGAGCATGTGCACTTTTGGGTTGTGCCTATGGGAGTGGTCATTGTCCTTCGAGAGCACTGTTTTCTTCAGTCCCACCTACCTCCTTCCACCTGGGAAGGAAGGACTTGATTCAGCTGAAGAGCCCAAGGCAATTCGGCCACTGTAGCTTTTTACATCCACTTGGAATTGTCAGTTCCATGAAGGACTGTTTGTCCTGTTCTTCACTGTTCTACTGCGAGGCAGCGCTCAGGGATTTTTATGAATTATTATTATTATTATACAGAAATAACACTACCAAAGTGTGGTGGTTTTGGCCCTAACCAAAGGCCAAATACCCACCAAGCCGCTCGCTCACTCCCCCCTTCAGCCGAAAAGGGGGAGAAAATAGATATTAGGAGGCTTAGGACTTGAGATAAGGACAGAGGGATCACTCTGCAATTAGTGCAATGGGCAAAACAGACACAGCACAGAATAAAGAAAAGGTGATTTATTACTACTTACTACAACTACTACACCCAGTGAACCGGAACGAGATAAGAAGCGGCCAGGTCTTCAAGCACCTTCCCCCCACCCCTCCCTTCTTAGCAAACTTAAAACTCATCCCGATTTTACTCCCTTCTTCCCTCCCCAACGTGGCGCGGGGAGGGGCAGGGAATGGGCAGTGGGGTTCCGGTGATTCCCAACAAGCTGCTTTTCTTCCCCAGATATTATCACTTCTACTTCCTCCCCCCACCCCTCGCCTCTTCGCACTCATGACTTTAATCAGAGATTCGCTCCCTTCTTCCCTCCCGTTCGCAGTACAGGGGGGGCAGGGAATGGAGAGTGAGGGGTTTCAGTCCGTTCCTCCCAAGCTGTCTTCCATCTCAGCTGGGGGGGGGGGGATTCCACATACACACCCCCTTCCCCTGCGGCACCGTGGGGTCCCACCCACGCGAGAGTCGTGTCCACGACCTTCTGCAGCGTGAGTCCTCTCTATCGGGGAGTCATCCCCTCACCACAGGCCTCTCAGCAGGACTCTCCCCTCCATAGGGTGCTGACGTCCGGGTCCAGACCCCCCGGCCTGGTCACCCGCAAAGTCACAAGTCCCTTGGCAAACCTGCTGAGGCGTGGATCAATCTTCACAGGGCATAGTTGTCTCTGCTCCCCGTCCTCATCCATGGGCTTCGGGGGGACACCCGTTTCACCATGGATTCCACCACGAGCTGCAGGGGAAACTTTCTCTTCGCATTCTTCATCCCCCCCCCTCCTGCAGGCCTGGCCTTGGAGTCTGTGCAGCTTGTTACATCTTCTCACTCCCGCTCCGGTGGCAAAGTGCGCCTGCCAGCAGTTTTTTTTTCTCCTATATGTGATTCACAGAGGCGCTATGACCAGCTCTGATTGGCTTGGTCTCAAATTCGGCCTTGACTGTACCAGTGTTTTTCAAAACATGGGGCTTGCAGAAAGCTGTAACTGCAGCCTACAAGAGCCACTGAAGCAGCAGTTACACTAAACTGCAACACAAAGTATGGGGCGTTCTTGCTTAGTCACTTCTGAATATCAGTTATCCATTCCTTCCCACTTGCCTGTAAGATGCTCTTTGAGATAATTTTTTCTACAGATTGAGCTTGTAGTACTCCTACATAGCTTATAAATACTTAGTTCTTGCAAAAGTACTTGGAAACCAAAAATAGTGAGTAGGCCTGATTGGCTTGTTAGAACTTCCAAGACGTGGATTTAATTTCTCAGCAGACTAATGCACAGGGCATATTAGGAATTCCTGACCTTTCTTGATATGAAAACTATTTTCTTTTATAGGGAACTGCTAAATGAAAGTTTTCATGGCAAAAATATTCTCCAAATTTATTTTTTTCTTCTTTTCTTACAAAGCAAGCTGTATTCAGAACCACCGAAGGGTACAGTGCAAGTGTTCACGTGCTGTCTATCGTTGAGTCTCTGCAGTTATACCCTGCCTGGCCTCCAGCTGCCATTCCACAAGGACATGGGTCTCCCATGGCCACTGCATTGGATCTGCTGCTCTGCAACAGTGTCCTGGAGAAGCTGGGTTTGGGATGTCACTAAGAGTGCCCAACCGTGATTCAGCTCAGAGCAGGAATAGCTCACTGAGCTTTTGTCCGGTGGCTCCTTTCAGCTACTCCTGAACATTTGCAGCTGTAGCTGTGCTGTGTCTCCTGCAATAACGTGATCTAGCGACCCAAAATAGGCACCTACGTTTAATAGGTGTATTTGACCTTGATTTCTCTGTGCTTTGTTTTCTCATCTGTAAGTTTGGATAATGCCAGCTGTTCATCTTTCAGGGATATTGTGAGGATAAATTATTAGCAAAGCCCTTAAGTACTTAAGGGATGAGTAATGTTGTTAAGTCTACAAGGAAATTAAACATTCTGTCTTTCTAGCGGGATCTGAATATTGTTTACTAAATGAGGCACAGGGTCACACACGAAACACTGAACAGAGGGCTGTGCATCCAAATGAGGCAGAGCTCCTGTCTCAGAGAAAACCAAGCATGTATCAAGACTTCTGTGCCAAGTATGTTGGGGCACGTAAGCACAGGTGAAAGAGCAAAGGTAGCCCCATCTAGCCAGAATTCTGGTATCTGCAACTTTTTGGCTGCTAACTTCCAGCTTTAATACTGTCTTTATGAGGTGCCCTATTTGTGGTATTGTCTGTTGTATTAGACAGACCCATGTACATGTATCCTCTTATAACCAGCTTTGTCAGTGCTGGAGTCTGTAACCAGAACATACAATGCAGCCGAATTAAGGATTCACAGAAACGTTAAAAAGAAAGGGAAAAAGACTCCAGAAAAAGTTAGGATGCTGACTTAAGGGGATACTTTTGTTGGTTTTTTAGCATCTGCCTTTTAAAATGGCTTATTTCTAAAAGGTTCACCACTCAGTTAAATTTTTCTATTAAATGCTGGATGCAGAAGCTGTATATTTAACAAGTTTTCCACTCTGTTGCTTTACTGTATAAATAATACGTCTTCTGGAAACTTCTAATACACGTCAGGTATTCATGATGAAAAAGCACATTTGTACTGACGGTTCAAAGATAATTACTTGCCATTAGGTTCATAAGAACATAAATTTTATTCGTTTCTATCATCTAACTTGTCAGCTTCTTACAGTTTGTCTGCTGTCTGCCCCTCGCTGACAAGCAGCAAATAATTTGGTCTTCCACCAAAATGATAATGACTGGCAAATGAAAATTTCATTGGAAGAGACAGCACAACATCAGTTGCACTAAAATAACTTCGTTATTTTTAAGTTTTTTCCAATGATAATTCAAGTGTTGTCGCTGAAGTTAATTTATTTAAGTCACTTCTATTAAGCTGCTCTTGTTTAGATGCCTCCTTGTTACTTCAGAGGTAAGCAATACGCGCTGGTTATTTTGTTCAGAGTGCAGTTTTACAGGCAGTCTTTTTGTTTGAGAAAATAACAGACTTTACCACTGTAGCAGAGTTTCTTCTCTCAGTTATGTTACTTATGTGACACAAAAAATACCTATAAATCAGATGGGGGATGTTTAGCATCTTGTTAGGCAAAGGTCATCTATTTCCACATCAGTTTGGTTTTGAGATGGTGTCTAGTGGTAGCACTGATGGTTTCAGTGATGTGTTGTGTGGAGCTTAATCAAAGAGTCCCTTGAAACTGTACTGTCTCATCTGTAGCATGATCAGCATCATGCTGATACACAGATGAGCAGAGATAATTTTGAGAATTTTGGGAAAGCTGATTATTTGGTTGTTACTTGGGAAAGACTTTTCAGTTGCCTGATTTCTGCAAACCTCTGTCCATCCAAAGAAATTGCCCATTTTGTCCTAGAGTGATGGAAAGGACTTCCCCTCACCCCCCTCAGTTTTTGTGTTCTTTATGTGGAGCTCACTCTTTCCTCGGTGATTGACTACAAGAAACCTTAAAGAATCATAACTAAGCTGAGTGAAAATACACTTTGACAAAATTTATATTCCCCAAAATTATTTGGGATAGTTATGGTATTAGAAAAATATACTTCAAACATTGAAAAGCATAATCCAGAACAATGCTTAATATATGTAATTTGAAAGCAGAAAAGGTAAAGTAATTCTTGGCCACGTCTGTCATGTTTGTGTATTAATCTGCCACTGGAGACAATCAAATGCTATTCAGGGGGAAAAAGAACTAGCACTAGAGAAGCAATTTTCCAGTGAATTAGTCTCTGGCGAAGGTTGCTTAACAGGGGAGCCTTGCCTTTCCATCAAAGAAAACACAAAGAGTAACATCACCTTTTCTGCCATTTGGTGGTAAAAAAGGCTAGAAGAATATGGCCCAGTTCGTCCCATGATACCTCCCACTCCCAGCGCAAGTGCTGGTGGATTAGGAAACAAGGACCATCCCCTCAATGTGTATGTTAGGTATTGGCAACGTAGACTTGCCTTTATGCTAGCAGGGAAATATACCCATCTTGTTGCAATGAAATGGTTTGTGAAATGTTTGTGCTATGCATGGAGTACTCCAGAACACTTTAGTAAACGTACAGTTGGAGGCTATTAATGTATATTACTGACTGTGATTAGAGTTTACTGTGTATCTAGTCAGTGGGGAAGTGTGAAGCTGGATGCATAACGCATAATAAATGTAAATGCTCAGAGGAACAAAATGACATCTGACTCCCTAAAATATTTTACTTCTCAGGCCAGTGTAGCTCAAAGATTTTGTTAGAGTAAACAGTTACACTGATGTAAACTAAGAAAGGTGGATAAAGTAGACATCCTGTGTCTGGGGAATAGATATTTCTGTCACAGAATCACAAAATTGTAGGGGGGTTGGAAGGGACCTCAAGAGATCATTGGGTCCAGCCCTGCTGGCAGAGCAGGCTCCCTAGGACATATCGCACAGGTGGGCATTCAGATGGGTCTTGTCTTGCCTCTCTCACATCTCAAATTAACTCCTGTGCTAGGGTAGATATTTGTGATGGTAGTTTTGGTATTTTGTTCTCCAGCATGGCCAGAGGACAATGACAATTCAAGCTACAGTATAAGCCTGAATTTCTTTTTTCCTTTTGTTTGTTTATTTTGTCAATTATTTTGGAAATCTTAAGGTCTGGGAGAAATCTGGATGACTGAGCACAGGGCTCTGAGAAACAGAAGGCTGGTCTAGGTTGTGGAGAATGCACACAAATGTGGCCAGACTATAATGCATTTGCTACAGTTTTGTTGTTAACAGCTTTCCTAGTAGGATGATGTATTTCATTCAGCCATTTTCCGTTTCCTTTTTCTGGCTGTAAATCTGAAAATCTTTCTTTGAAGAAAACTTCTAGGAAGAAGGGTTTCAAAAGAAGGAAAATACTCACTTAAAACTGGCAGTCAATTTCTGTACTTCTAGATTATCAGAATCCTAGCTTCTCCTAGTGCCTGAGCCCTTGTCAAGTCCTGGTACTGGCTGTGGCTCCAGAGCTGTTAGGCTCCCCACTGGAAAGTCATCCTCCTGTATCCTCACCCTCTTGCAAGGAGCTGAAAGATGCCATGATCTTGACTACCAGGGCAAAGTTGGACTGCTGCAAACTCAGGGGTTTTCAGCATCTCATCAGATGAGTTGACAGGAAACCAGTTGAGTTTCTACCTTCCTGTTTCTGCTTAGAAGTTTGTTTGAGGCACTTCCATTTCAGTGAATCTTTTTTGCCCCAAGAAAAAAAAACAACCTAGCAACATTTAGAAGAGAGATTTCTGGCCAATTCTCTTGTCAATTTTCACCATCAAGTGAATGTGAGATTTATTTTTTTTAATTCATGTATTTATTACCTAGTCCCAAGGTACCTCTGTTGCTTTCCTGCTCGTTCTTCTTGTGACCACACTGAAGCTGCAGCTTAGATAAGAATTTCCCACTTAGTTTATTAAGCAGAGCTGGCCAAAGACACTGGTGCTGCACTGCCCGTTACTCCCAGTTAAGCGGAGGGGCAGCTTACCGTAGGATATCTAAGTTGTTTCATTGTTCCTAGCAACATCTATGCATAAAACACACCACTTCTACAGACTCATGTAGTTCAAGGAATCTTTGAAAAGCCACTTACTTTAAGCAGGCAGTTAGTTTGTAGGCTATTGGAGAGATGTATATCCACCTTCCTGCAAGGATTTGGAATAAAGAGGTGGAAGTAACTGCTCTGCTTTGCATGGTGTCTTCCAACCCTGTGGCAACATCTGAGTGGTTCGGTGTGTAAGTAGAGGAGAGGTGGAAAGGGTCTGAGAAATGAGAGGGAAAAGATAACCACAAAGAACATGAAGTCATCCTAACACTCACAACTTAATATTCAGCCCACGAATTCCAGCTCCAGAGGGCTGCGTCCAGGGCTTCAGCAACGGAGTCGCTTTCCTTCTCTGCACTGAGGCAACGAGCATATGTCAAGCCATTTGTGCCATCTGCCACACGAGTGTCAGGAGAAGCAGGAGGAGCACAAGAGGGACAGATACTTGAGGACATTAGTGGTAAATTTATTTAAATGAGAAACACCGGGCTTGGTGTTACAAAGCTGCATAATCTTGGCAGCCGGGCTTTTCAGCAGGCAGTCGGTAAAGTGAAGCACAACTGACCACTCTTGCCAAGATGTTGGGATGTTGGGTAGGCTGAGTGTCCTCAGTCTGTTCGTGGACCTCCACTCCTCATAGTGAAATGGTGAAATAAAAGTGATTCAAGTGCATTTTGTGTGATGGCGTGTTTTGCTCTGTAAGTGCAGGAGCCTTAATAGAAATATTTCCAAAAAGTGGTTTGAGGGTTTTGCAAGCGTGCTGATTAAAAGTTAACCAGCAAGGACCTTTTCAGCTTGTCCATGACTAATGACCTCACTGTGGAGAACTTTCAAGCTGTATCTCTGAGTTCTCTGTTGTGGTTTTGGGGTTTTAATTTTCACTTTTCAGAGATAGGCTTAGCAGGGAGGCACCAAAGTGTAGGGTGAGTCCATTGGTTGGGAAAATGCGGGAGTTGATTTCCCATGTGGCCTTCTTGGCTGGCAACTGCAAATTTAAGTATATTACTTGTGATATTGTTGTTTGTTGTTATTACTAAAAACAGTGATTTGAAGACTACTGCTTCTGCTCACCACTTTACAAAACTTGCAGTTCACTGTGCTCCCACGGCTTACCTGGAAAGAAACAAAGAGAGGACACCAGAAACAAGTCCATGGTGTTAGAAGAAAAGCATCATGCTTAAGGGAGGCTTCTGAAACCTTCCAGTGTTGCAGCTCTACACCATCTGTTTCTTAGTGTATGGTAAGAAGGATCACCCCAAACAGTTTTAGGTCTGAGAAAAAGAATGAAACCAAGGGTAAAAAATTGAGGAGTGTCAGGGGTCTGATTTATAGGGGCGATTGCAGCACGAGGTGTCTGCCTTCCCCCCTCCCCCAAGAATCTAACCGTGATCGATGCAAACCTACTTGTTGCAGGATGGTGTGGCTGTTGCTTACCCTTGAGCACAAATTATCAACTGCCTTGTTGATAATGAATATATGTTTCTTGTTTTGCTGTGCTCACACAACTTTGATCCTAATGAAAGCCAGAAGCAAATATAGATCTGGGATATGTATGTATGTATCGAAATAAGGTCTGAGATTCTCTAGTTGCCTTTAGAAACTGGAATTTAAGAAAACTTTCCCATGTGGTAAGCTTTGTCACAAAAAATAGGTGAATTTCCTGTGATGTTTCTACAAGGTCTGTGGGTTTAGATACATGTGCAGCAATTTCCCAGCTTGCTTCCTCTCACCTGGCTCCTGCTTTCCCACCCTTAAAAGTGAAGAAAAAGAATTTGAGTGCAAATTCTCTGCCAGCCCAACAGATAGGCTGTTAGACGATGGGACTGCTTGCTTGGCTGGTTTTGTGCATTCGCTTTGGTTTGTTGTGAGTCTCCTGTGTAGAAAGCTATTTGTGCTTTAAGAAACAGAAAATGACAAGTGCTGGGGAACCTGATGGGCTCTCACAGCCCCGGGATGGAGGAAAGTGGGAGGCTTGTACCAAGCACTGGGATGCTGACCTCAGTGTGTCATTGAAGTGTTTTAAGAACTCTTTAGCTCGTGTCAGTACAAAGCATTAAGGTGTTCACGAATGAAGTTCTGGGAATGGTGCTACAGAGATGGAAAGAATAGGACAGTATTTTATCTGTCATCAGTGTACTCAGAGCAGATTTGTTAAAAGAACCAGCACTAGCAGGAGAGCTGTAGCAAGGTTTCCCAAACTATTAGGTTTGAATAAAGAGTATTTGATCATGTTAAAATTTTGTGTGAACTTACGAAAAAAACCCAACCAACTCACTTTGCAGTTACTGAAACATCAAACTTAATTTAACTCCACTAATGAGAAAAATAAATGCCCTTTTGGAGCAACGTCAAGAAGAATGGTATTCATTTCCTTATGTAATCTAAAAGTATTAATTGATTACCTCTATGACTTTCCTGTATTTTCAGTCTATTATAGGACTTAATGGACATAGTACAACTGAAATGAAAGCACAGTTTTATTATGAATTGTCTGCTTTGTAAAACGCATAGCAGCCCAGTTGCTTTCCTTTAAAATATTCTTTATTCCTTACTGACTGCCTACTCATTACAAGTGCACCTTAGCACGCAGTTCCAAGGGTTACACTCTTCTTTTGAGGCCTAGCACACAGTTCCAAGGGTTACACTCTTGAGGCCTTGCACACCGTTCCAAGGGTTACTCTCCTTTTAAGGCCTATATTTTTAGTTTAATGTGGAGTATCTGTACACAGAGGAACTAGAATAAGTTACAGAATCCTACTTGGTGAAAATAGGATGGCAGGAACTAGCTCTGAAGTGTTTTTGCCCTTTAAAATTTCATTGGGCCTTCCTTCTTCCTTGGAAGAACTCTGGTGGGTGAAGGTCTCCAGAGCATCGTTCTCCCATGTTATCTGCTAGCCTTGTCTGAAGGAGCATGAGCACATGTTTATGTGTAAATATAACTACTGACCTGCTGTTTCCAGAGCTATAGTTGTATTTTTAATAGATGCCAGTATGAAGTTCTGAGTTAGACTAAAGTAAAATGACAACTGACCCAACTCTCTTTCTGCACCCAGGTATCTGAAGACAAAAAAAGTCACATATGAAGGAGTGCTTATCAGTGATTAGATTGCTTTGAGTTTTGGGGGTTTTTTTAGGAGATACGATGTGACCAAATATATCAATGAATTGCTGTTTGCTCATGTTAAATCAGATTGATGACCAGCCTCTTATGTTGGGACTAATTCCAGGGGCATTGCTGTGAAGTCTTGGGCTTTTCAGGCAAAGACTTAAAAAAATAATAATTAAAAACTTCATAACAAATAATCTAATCTTTTGCTAATAGATCAGCAGTAGGGTTTTAGTGCAGATTTTAATAGTGCTCAGCTGAGCTAGATGGCTTTAGTTATTTTACCACTGCCAGTGGAAGCTGTTCCAATTGGACATTGATATGTTGGCACAAAAGTACCTGAATTATTCTCCAGTGTCTTTGGCCCTGGAATAACATTGAATGTTAGCATAATTTCCAGGACAAATATAAATATCCATGAAAATTTTATGTTAAAACTTAGGTTCAGACG
>VZTU01031798.1:153125-172598 GCA_013400835.1 Zapornia atra
GGAAGGTTTAGATTAGATATTAGGGGGAAGTTTTTTTACGGAGAGAGAGTGGTGAGGTGCTGAAACAGGCTGCCCAGAGAGGTGGTGAATGCCCCGTCCCTGGGGCTTTTCAAGGCCATATTCGATGGGTCCTTGGGCAACCTTGTATAGATCCAGGCCTGGAGGTTGGTGGCCCTGCCTGTAGCAGGGGAGTTGAAACACTATGATGCTTGGGGTCCCTTCTAACCCAGACTATTTTATAACTCTATAATTCTCTGCTGATGAAAAGGAAATAAAATATTTAACATCTGTGGTGAAGATGTGTCTAGAGTGAGGTGAGATGAATCCCAGCTGATGACACAGGTGGGAAGCACAGATTTTATTTGAGAGAGAGGGATAATGGCAGAGCAAGGTTGACCCATTTTTCTCCATGGAAAGTGGGGTTGAAAGGAAGAGAAAAGCCCAAATAATTTTTCATTTGGTATTTTTTCAAAGAAATCCCCTGGATTCAGTGTGGAGACAGTAGAGGCATGAAAAGCTTTGGGATTGTGAGGAACAAATCCTGGACATCAAAAAGCAATCTGGGATGATCTCTGTGTGTGGAATGTCTTAAAAGTTAAAATGAAGGTATTGTGTGAGTAGAGGTTGCCTGAGCTAAAGGAAGAGCTGATGAATAGTGATGGTGAATAGGGATACTTCGCAGCGCGTACTAAACGTACCTTGAGATTAACAGTAGGTGCAGGGGAAGCAAATATTGGAATGATCCAGGCACAGGTGGCATGGTCTACATAAATGGAATAAGAGAGAGATGATTTGGAAGATGAACAGTTTCAGCAGCTCTGTCAATGGAGAAGCATGAAGAAGACTTGAATTCTGCTAAAGAGTCATCAGACCCAATGCACTGAAATCACATACAAGTTGAATGCCAGGATGTAAATAGGAGCACTGGTGGTGCCTGGAAGAGAAAAGTGGAGCAGCAGAGAGAAGCAGCAGTGAATGCTGTAAAAATGAATGGGCTTTTGTGAATGGAGAAGATAAACCATAGCTGCAGGTCAAATAGAGATCTCATGTTGATGGGAACAAGGAACTAAAACAGGTCAGGCAGGTGGAGGTTGAAGTCATTAGGAAGCATGTGAGGCAGCCCCTTAATGCAGACAAACCATCTCATTGCCAATTTTTTACTGTGAATTCTGCTTTGCAGTCATTAGTGATCACAGTCTTTGGATTGCAAGAAGTTTCTAAGATTTATGTAACTAATAATAACATTTGCACAGCTTTTTGGTTTGAAAGAACTTCAGGAACAACACAGGTGAACCTTATTTTCTTTCTATGTCAAGATGAAATTAAAACTATAGTTTTCTGTAACTTGGTTTATTTCTGGTTACAGTAACTGACAGGAGTCAGGAAAGCTGACTTGTTCTCTCAGCTTTAAATAAGGTATTCCACAGATACAAACTGAGAAATATCATACATAACCAAATTTACTATTTTTTCCAGCATATCAAGGTCTCCTTAGTTGTCCTTACAACTTTTGTATATATTTTCCTATATATTGTTTTCTGCTGTTGGTAGTAGGCGCTTTCCTATACAGAAGCTATCTACCAACTCCTGAAAGCAAGCCTCTGGTTTTAGTGGCAGAGGCCTAGAAGGGAGATTGAATCCAGAATGAAAGCAAGGAAGATTGACGAGGCCAGGTTGGATGGGGCCCTGGGCAACCTTGTGTAGATCCAGGCCTGAGGTTGGTGGCCCTGCCTGTGGCAGGGGGGTTGGAGCTCTATGATCCTTGGGGTCCCTTCCAACCCAGTCCATTCTATGATTCTATGATACTTATTTCACCATTAAAGTGGAGTTTTTTTAATGGTACAGCAGTAACTACTAGGATTAGAGCTGAACCTTTTGAAACATGTTAGGCAAACGTGTCTGCTAAAGTTAGGCCACGAGGTTTGCCTTCAGGAAGCCCTCAGGTAAAGCGACCAACGGAGAGCAACACGCAATTCGATATGAATTTTAGGTGAAGCCATTTTATAAGGTGAAATCACACAGATTCTATACCTTTATTACTGCAAACGTGGCAAGTTAAAAAACTGCTGACTGGTTACACACACTGTTCACACCGTATTGATTGGTTAGTAATTATAACGTGTTCTGATAAACCTATCTTATAGTAAAATGTTGTTAGTTTACCTTTAATACCTAAAAGCATCCACACACCTGCTGGTTTTGACCATCTTATTATGGTTGGTTCCTAACATGTTCCGTTACTCCCAAGTACCTTCCCATAACTGCTTCTTGGTTTAGGGTAGCCTGCACCCCTATCAACAAGGCCGCTGTGTTTTGAGAATGTGATTATTAGGATCCTCTCAGCATGAGTAACTTCTCCTTTCTCATGGGAACAGAAGAATACTGTCAAGGCCTAAATTTTGGGAGAAGAGAGCTAGGCCGCCGGCAGGCCTGCTGTCTTCCCCAACACTCAGGGACCCCTCATTGCTTTGAGAAGTGATTTTCGAGGCGCCTAAAATGAAGGTGCGAGTTTGGCAAGATGGATCCTCAGAGGGTTTTTTTGGCTTCCCGAACTAGTTGAAGCTGAGAGGAACTTTGATGGAAACAAATTGTTGTCTCTGTTGTATTAACTGCTATTACAGCTGGCTGGAAATTTTTCATTTTCTGTAGGTGATATTAATCACGGGTTGCCTGCAATGTGCCACTTACCCTGAACAAATACGATTAAACCATATTAAAATTCCATAAGGAATTATTTAAACACATCTATTCCTATGTGAATATTAATCTTTTTTTTTTTCCTCCCGCTTAGGAGCAGATGTTCACTCTTCCTGCTTGAAGTCCTTTTTCTAGCACAAGCTGTGTGACATTGGAGGTACAAGTCACCTAGTGCAGCACATGCCTTTGGCATGGGCTTGAGATGCTAAGTGGGTTGTCACTCATGCCCCTCAGGTTGTGCTGGACTCCTTGGCTTATAGGCCTACAGTTACCTGAGTTCATGTACATACATTGCTGGTTTCTGCATCGCTAACACCAACACTTCTCTGTTGGGACAACTCATCGCGTGGCATTGCTGAGCACAGAGGGCGGCCTTTTAGAATGGCAATCATGGTGTAATGCTCGAACTGGAAGCGAGTGGCGTAGCTTGTGCTTCGTTAAGCCAGCATTTTCCTGTTGGGAGAAGGCCGCTTGGGGCCTGAAGGATACTGAGTCTGCTCTTTAGAGAAGCTCATTTGCATGTTTATCCAAGGTGACATGCAATGAATTAAAACTTCAGGTTGCTGCTCAGAGAACCTTACTTCTCTTACCACAAGTACGGATTTTTCATAATGCCTCATGCAGTGGTAAACAGGAGATTGGCTAACTTTGATGTTTTGTGCATGGAACAATTGCATAACCTCACAGTTAGAGGGGTGAGTTTCTTTTCCATTATTCTAATAGAAGATGGCTATAAACCTCCTTGGAAAATTAAGTACAGCTATGAAGATTTTGGTAGTAGTTGTGATAAATGTTTTCATCATGTAATCAGACCGATGGGCTAATAATACTATCCAAATTTCTAAAAGCTACAGTTGAGGAATATTGCCGGGAGGGAGGAACCACAGTACCCTTCTAAAAAATACGTTGAGCCTAAAGGGAATCATAGAACCATAGAATGCTTTGGATTGGAAGAGACCTCAAAGATTATCTAGTTCCAACCCCCCTGCCATGGGCAGGGACACCCTCACTAGACCAGGTTGCCCAAAGCCCCATCCAACCTGGCCTTAAAAACACCTCCAGGGATGGGGCTTCCACAGCTTCCCTGGGCAACCTGTGCCAGGCCATCACCACCATCACAAGGAAGAATTTCTTCCTGACATCTAACCTAAACCTGCCCTCTTTCAGCTTGAAGCCATTCCCCCTTGTCCTATCACTACACTGCCTGGTGAACAGTCCCTCTCTCACTTTCCTGTAGAACCCCTTTAAGTATTGGTAGGCCGCAATTAGGTTTCCCTAGAGCCTTCTCTTCTCCAGGCTGAACAAGCCCAATTCTCGCCGCCTGTCTTCGTAGGAGCGGTGCTCCAACCCCTTGATCCTGTTTGTGGCCCTCCTCTGGACTCATTCCAACAGCTTTCCTGTACAAGGGACCCCAGAGCTGGATGCAGTACCCTAGGTGGGGTTTCACAAGAATGTGTAAAGCCTAAAGGGAAGCTGCAGTGTGTTCATAGCCCTTGGGTCAATAAAAATGTGACCACTCAGACTCTTCTTTTTAATGTTTTGGGGTTTTATTTTCAGTCAAGCACAAGGAAGAACGTAGCTGGCACACAGCAGAAATGTTTGAGATGTTTGGCTTTAAGTACAAAGACAAAATACAGAATTCCTGATGCAACATAATCCAGTTTAAAATGATAGCCTGGTAACAGTGGCTTCTTTGGGCAAAGCTATGAAAAAGGTGGAGAAAAGCTAGTTCCATCAAAATCTATCAATTCCCAGCTTGGCGTTGGTAACATATTCTATAGCCACAGAAAATGGACAGACAACCTGGCAGTTCCTGAATGGTTGGCTTCAAAACCCTGCAATACATCGAAGGTTTGCATTCAGGAGGGTTGATAATAAAGTCCAGATGATGAGCAGCCCCACTGCTTTCCCCAGAGCTTTTCTCAGGGCTAACTGTGGCTCCATTCACCTCCTTCAGTGAGCATTTACTGTGAAGATGATGTGGATGGTACCATTGTCACCTGGATATTGTAATGCTCCTGGAACCACAGCCTGGGCAAAATTGCTGACTCAGGTGTCACCTGATGAAAGGAGATAATGTATGCATGAAGAAGAAATAGTTTCAAGGATTAGTGAATGTGCTGTTCTCACCCTTTGTTGCCAATTAGTGTTCTACATATGCCTTATATAAGGAAGACTGAATAATAACTCGGTGTTATTTTTGCAAATGTGAAGATGAGAAGGGGGGCAAGCAAGTGAGAACTCTTGAGTGAGAACAGTGGTAGCAACATATGGAGCTTAAAAACATGTCTTATGAAAAATATGCTCTAATTCTCCATATTTATGTGGTGTAAGTGGTATTACAATCAAGTAGCTGCTGCTGCTGCTCTGCAGCTCTGCTGTCATGTGGGAAGCACAATGCTTTCCCAACTGGCAGCATCAGCAGAGAGTGTCCACCAGAAGAAGCTGGAGTGAAGAGGGATGGCTGGGATGAAGGCCATAACTGCCAGCTTGAAAGCTGTATCTGAAACTTGTATCCTTGCTCAACTAATTAAAACTTTCCTTCCACTCTGTTCACCTCCAGGCAATAATCATTAGGGTTGTATGAGTGTATTTATATTTACTGAGAAACAGCAAATTTGCTGAACAGTGTGATTTAAAGTCTCAGAAGCATTTGAATGCATCAAATAATTGTGGCTGGAAAAAATCCAAGGCTTAATTGGAAGTTTTCTCTTTGTTAATCCCATAACTAATTTGGTGATTAGGGCATTCACCCTTGATGTGGGAGAAGTTTATTCAGTTCCTCTCTCTACCTCAGGGGCACAAGCCCAAACTTTCCAAATCTGAGATACACCTCAGCACCAGCTCTCATCCTCTGCCTTTCCTACCAACATGCTTTTGCTTTGGATAAGAGAACAGTCACTGGGACAAGGACTAGGGCCCAGATGCCTGCAGTCTAATTGCCTGAATTAGAGTGTATTTCATTGTGCTGTCTGTTTCATTTGCTGGTAAAGCTTTCTGTGCAAAAGGGAACAGCTCCAACAAATATTAAGGGCACTATTTTAGGCTCTCATGTAATATTTTACACCAGGCGAGTTACTGAGAAGGGAGGCTGGCAGAAATCCCTGCTCTGAACTAGTTAGAGAAGGGATTTCAGTCCAGTCCTTTTGCCTCAAAACAAATTCAGGTTGTTGACAGTATTTTGAAGTGGATGAGGTTCAGAGACATCTTCAGCTACTTCCTAGATGAGTATAAGGGATATTTGAGAGGCTGTCCTGGCTTGAATACCTCTGACTTACTAATTGCTAGCTGTTTCCTTCAGAAACAGTCTGGCTGTTAGGGCTGGGTTAATTAATTTGGGTTGGGGGAGAATAAATGAATGAAAGAAGGTAGGCATCAGCCATTATGTGCTCTCTTTTCCCATCACAGAAATAAATGGTATTTCCTTCTTTCCCTCTCTGTTTCTTCTATTAACCTTTTTTTGTTGCCTCATGTCCCTTACAAACTATAACTTATCCTGTGTCATAACCTTTCTAGTGTTACTCCCACATGCTGGTGCTGGTCTTCTGTTCTTGTCTTTAAATAGGTGTCCTTACTGAAGTTTTCTGTATAGGGTGGGTTGCTTTTCTTTTAATTCTGAGGTCACTGAAGTGCTCTAAATGCAGTCATATTGTTTTATCGCTATTCTCTGTTGCTGTTGTATTTAATAAGACTCTCTCAGATCTCCAGAACACTTCCATCCTTTATGCTTGTCTCCCAGGAGGTTGAAAGGACCTATTCCCTGAGTAGGTTGAATTCCACTTTTCAAGATGGTTGCCCTTCTCTTCTGTTCTCACTGATCCCTTTCCTCAAAATAGCATGTCCTTTGGCTTTATTCTCAACCTCACTGGGATAATTTCCACTTAGTTTTCCCAATTCTTTCCAATTAATATCTAATGAATCTGAAATATTTGCTCCTTTAGTATCTTCCTTCATCTGTAGGAGCCTTCTCCTGAAATCATAGCTCTCCACCATGACTTTAGTCATGTTCTTCATGGCCTTTATCTTTAACCAAGCCAAAACTCTGCCTTCCACCCCTGCCAGAAGCTGAAAGTGAGAACATGCATCTTTTTACATGGAATGCAGCATCCCCTTTTTCTATACAGTTACTTTAGTTTCTGAAACAGAGATTGCTGTGTGCTGTGGCATTTTACTTATACATTTGGGTTTTGTGCATAGAAAGTTGTGCTGTTGGACTGTTGAACTAGTTCTGCATTTGGAATAGGTTAAGGTTTTCAGCCAAAGAAACACTCAATTATTAAACATTGTTTTTCCTTACAGTTTCCAGAATAGCAGTTTCTTCAAAGATTCAATTTTAGTTTAGATTTCATGTGAGCTGCTAGTAATTACACTCAGTTTAAAAGCAATGAAATGTAATTAAAAATCTGAGTTGTAGGAGAAATTAGGAGAAACTGGCTAATTAAACAATACGATCATTTGTAATGGTTCCAGTTGCCCAGTAATGTAATTTAGAAAATAAATTGTTTGAGAACTGTTTTAAATAATAATGGGAGATAATTAGGTACTGGTGTTTACTTTGTGAGATATGCACCGCATAGTGAGCTGTCTCTGAAACTGCTACACCTGACACATACCTGAATGGAAAGAACTGTTTGTCTTTGGAGTGGCTATCCAATTTTAAGTAATACATTGTATCTTTCATAGAATCATAGAATGGTCTGGGTTGGAAGGGACCCCAAGGATCATAGAGCTCCAAGCCCCCTGCCACAGGCAGGGCCACCAACCTCGCGGCCTGGATCTACACAACGTTGCCCAGGGCCCCATCCAACCTGGCCTTGAACACCTCCAGGGATGGGGCATCCCCTACTTCTCTGGGCAGCCTGTTCCAGCACCTCACCCCTCTCTCTGTAAAGAACTTCCCCCTAATATCTAATCCAAACCTTCCTTCCTTTAGTTTTAATCCATTCCCCCTTGCCCTGCCATTATCTGCCCTTTTAAAAAGTTGAATCCCCTCCTGCTTATAAGCTCCCTTCAGGTACTGGCAGGCTGCAATGAGGTCCCCCTGCAGCCTTCTCCTCTCCAGGCTGAACAAGCCCAGCTCCCTCAGCCTCTCTTTGTAGGGCAGGTGGAAGAGACTAAAAGGCAGAGGGGTGGTTGGAGTTCTCACCCACAGGAAGCTTTGTCCCATTTCCTGGTCTGTCTGAATTGAAACCAGAGGTTGGGAATGACCAACTTTTCCTGCCACTTGCCCAAAGCCTAAATTAATATCAAACAATTGTGCAAAGGGCAATACTTCCAGGAGAGAAAGAGCCTCTCTGCTGCAATCTGGAGGGGGAGCAAAAATCCTGTTTCCTCTTATTAACATGGCTCTTTAACTAATCAGGGCTTCTGATCATGACACTGTCTCACTTATTTTAAATTAATACAGTGTACCTTATGTAAAAGAAGCATGACTCTATGTCTTGTGCCTCAAGTGTGTCTGCCCTACATTGAAAACAAAGACCAAAACAAAACATGCAGTGCAGAAGAGCTGCCTATAAATTTAATCAACTCTGACCCTTTGCTCACCTACTTTCCATTAGCTAGGGAGAAAGAAATTGAGCTGTAAAATTTGTTCTGGGCAGGAACTTGGCATCTGGTATCGAGTCAGAGTCCAGAGCAAAGTAACATCAGAAATTTCAAATCAGTTGTCTGAACTCATGTAGCTCAAAACTCCCAAACTTTGATTTAAATCGCAGCAGACAATATTCTGGCAGGCAGTCACACCCACTCATGGGGTAGGAGGGGGAGGGAGGGTGTCAGGCAAAGAGAGGACAAGGGGCAGAAGAGTCCCAGATGATTTTGCCCTAGCAGGGGGATCAACTGTTTGACACTTGTTTTCCCGTGCCAGTAGTAAACACAAATACCAATTAAGCCATTCCTGTGTCTCTCTCATGACATACTATTTAATTGAGAGCCTTTGAGTACTGCATTCTTTGATCCCAGCCTTTTTTACTGGGAAGTGTCTCAGATTTCATGCATTTTGACTGTTCTCTCAAAATGGTACTTTCATTTTGAATTGGGATTCAGCAGGGCTCAGCAATCCTGTCCTCTCTCAAGCAACTCCCAGCCTTAGGGTGAAGCCACTACTCTAAAAGCCTCAGCAATGCAAAAAATGAGAGCTGGGACTGCAGGAGAAATGCCATGTAGTACAGAGAACCCCAAGGATAATCATCCTCTTGGAAGAATAGGATTCACAGGTTCACAGAATTGTAGGGGTTGGAAGGGACCTCCAGAGATCAACGGGTCCAATCCCCCTGCCAGAGCAGCTCCCTAGCTCATATTGCAGAGACAGGCGTCCAGACGGGTCTTGAGTATCTCCAGAGAAGGAGACTCCACCACCTCCCTGGGCAGCCTGTGCCAGGGCTCTGTCACCCTCACTGGGAAAAAGTTCTTCTGCATGTTGGTGCGGAACTTCCTGTGCTCCAGTTTACAGCCATTGCCCCTTGTCCTGTCCCCACAGACCACTGAAAAGGGGCTGGCCATTTCCCCCTGTGTCCCACATGTCAGATATTTATAAACATTGATCAGATCCCCTCTCAGTCTTCTTTTCTCCAGACTGCACAGTCCCAGCTCACTCAGCCTTTTCTCATAGGGGAGATGCTCCCTGCCTTTAATCATCTTTGTAGCCCTCCTCTGGACTCTCTCCAGGAGATCCCTGTCTTTTTTATACCAGGGAGCCCAGAACTGGACCCAGTACTCCAGGTGGGGCCTGACCAGGGCAGGGCAGAGCAGAGGGGGAGGATCACAGAGTAGAGGAGGATTGGAAAGAGTAGATTCCTTATCCTTCAAGAATCAACCTTGTCACAAACGAGCTACAGACAATTTTACTTTTGCTTAAAAAGAAAGTATCTGCTAAGGTACCAAAGTGTGCTCCATAACACCGTAAGATGGAAGCATGAATTTACAGCAATAAGGGGAAGGTGAAATACCTTCTCAGCAGTACTCCTCAGTGCTTGGTTATCTGAAATACTCTTTTCAGAACAGTTCTATCAGTCATCACAGATTACACTCTTTCAGGGAGAAGAGAATTAATGTGGCATTTGCCTTACCTCTCTTCAAACTAATTCATGCCAGCACAATTTTCGTGTCTTCCATATTAGCTTTGTACACCTGCTGCTGGCTCAGTATCAGAAGAAAACACTACTAGCTTCTACACAGTGCAAAATATTTTGGTTTCTCTGTGTTCAAGAAGCAGTCAGAAGCATTTTGTCAAACCTGTAACTGGATAGGATTCCAGAATGGACCAGGTTCCTACACGAAGTAAGCCAGATCTAGAAGACGGGTCAGCCCTCAACTGCTTGGAAAAGGATCCATCACTAAATGAAGAGTTTATGATTTTACCTATGCTATTAAATATTATTTTGGTAGAATAGTGTCTTCACCTATTTTCAGAGTTGCCATCTCCCCCAGAAGGTATGTATAGCTTAACAATTATATATGATTATTAACAGCATAATTCACCATTGAGATTCCCAGGCTCCTTGTTTCCCCCACACAACACCACTTCAGGACACAAAGAAACATGCGGGCAGATTTGGAAGCAGTGACATTAGACCATCTTTGTCCTGCCTGCTCTTTCCTGGGGAAGAGGTCATTGTCTTTTGGATGAATGGTTTGTAAAATGAGTCAAAGATGAAGACTTGAGGAATACAATTTAATACAGGGGAAAGCTCTTGCAGCTCGCAAGGCCAATGGGATCCTGGGCTCCATCAGAAGAGGGGTAGCCAGCAGGGACAGGGAGGGGATTGTCCCTCTCTACTCTGCCCTCGTGAGGCCCCATCTGGAGTACTGTGTCCAGAGCTGGGGCCCCCAATACAAGAAAGATGTGGAACTGTTGGAGAGGGTTCAGAGGAGGGACACGAGGATGATTAGAGGGCTGGAGCACCTGCCCTACAAAGAGAGGCTGAGGGAGCTGGGCTTGTTGAGCCTGGAGAAGAGAAGGCTGCAGGGGAACCTCATTGCAGCCTGCCAGTACCTGAAGGGAGCATACAAATAGGAGGTGAATCAGCTTTTTAAAAGGGTAGATAATGGCAGGACAAGGGGGAATGTATTAAAGCTAAAGGAAGGAAGGTTTAGATTAGATATTAGGGGGAAGTTTTTTTACGGAGAGAGAGTGGTGAGGTGCTGGAACAGGCTGCCCAGAGAGGTGCTGGATGCCCCATCCCTGGAAGTGTTCAAGGCCAGGTTGGATGGGGCCCTGAGCAACCTTGTGTAGATCCAGGCCTGGAGGTTGGTGGCCCTGCCTGTGGCAGGGGGGTTGGAGCTCTATGATCCTTGGGGTCCCTTCCAACCCATGCCATTCTATGATTCCAAGAGGCTACTGTAATCTGTGGTACGTTTTATACTGGGGTTACTGGTCTGGAGAACTGAACAGCAACCTTTGAATGTGTCAGTATGGTCACAGTGCTTTGAGGTGTAGAAAATAAAAGCTAATTGCATTTGGTAGGTAACTTTCTGGATCGTGCTGGTGTGCTTAGTTGGATGGGTGTAATTCAGGCTTGTTCAAATGACTGTAATTACTCTGTCTGAGTTAATGAAACAGCTATTACACTTTATGAAGCAGAGATTTATAATTTTGGCATCAGTGATACTTGGGGAAACTTAAGAAGAGCTGTTTAATGAATTAAGGAAATTTTTGTCTAAAAATGTAGTCTTTATACATAAATGCTTCTGCATAGTGGAAGGGACAGGGTAGTAAAAGGACAGACTTCATTACCAGTAAAAAAAGATTTGGTTCAGATATTAGGATTATCTTTTAATGGTGAGGGTGATGAAATACTGGAGTGCATGATGTAGCACCACAGTTTCCATAGGCAGTGCTGAAAGTTTTTAAAAATACCCATCAGGAAGGTGTTTGTGCTAGGTGACCTTTTGAATTTCTTATGGGTTTCAATCCACCACACTTTAGGTTTGGGGCTATGTAGGCAGACACCCAGCCTGATCATTTTCCAGGGCTGCCTAATTGCATTCTTGAACTCCTTACTTATTCTCTAAGATGTCTACATGCTTAACTGCAGTGGCCTGGGAAGGCTCAGGCACCCTGTAGGTGTTAACAGAATAATTTAGGAAAGCGGTCCAGACATTTTAGACATGTCCAGGCCTGAAATGGATTTTGATAGTAAGCACTATTGTTCATGGATAGAGCTGTCAGCCATGGGGTGGGGATCACAGGTTCTAGATGCTTATCAACCTGGAGAAGAATGACCTAACCTGCTGTTAAGGGAATGGTCCTCACTGTGACTGTCAGGTCTTGAGCTGTCCTCAGCAAGAGCTTTCACCTTTTGTGGGGAAGCTCGGCCCAGAAAGAACATGAGTGAGTAAAATTCTGTTTTAATGGGTGAGGATGATGCTGAACTGATTTTCCCAGCTCAGGGGTTCCCAGAATGTGGATGTAAATTGCACTATTATGGATAAAAGCTAAATCCAGTCTTGGATCTGAGTGACTGAAGATGCCTCGCATTTCCAGTTGGTACTCTGTTCTATCACTGAAGGAAATAGATGCATAATTTGAGCAGGCTTACGCTGTCTCTGGAAGCACACAAGTTCCTTGAGCTAACAGAGGTGAAAATATATTCCTGTTACATGGACTTTCAGCAGAACATACTTGCCCCAGAGAAGAATCTTAAGTAGTCATGGTGGGCAGACAGGATGTTCCCTGCTCCCCTGCTCTGGTCCACGTAACTGAGTTAGGCATAGAATTATTGTGAGTTGGATTCAGACCTTCTGTTTCTTCAAAGAATATTGATACTTGTTTTTCTAAAGCTGGAAGGCAGTGGATGTAAAATCTGATGTAAAAAATATGAATTAAATAGATTTCCAGTATGTGCAGAAGGTCTAGGTTTCACTAGGAGTGACAGCATGATGCTAATGAGATACAAAAGGCAAACTCTTATATACCAAAAAAATTAAGGAGTGTTGTCTACTTAGTATTCAGGTGGCCAACTTGAAAATGAGCTAGGTGAAGAGCATTTGCTTTCTGTAGGCCATGTCCTGTCAGGCTGGAGGTAGGCACCAGTCATGTGGGAAGTGGTTTGGTGGTGGTGCAGAACGATGCCTCAGGGATCTGGAAATGTCATGTACCTTCTGTTCTCCAATATCTGTCTGTGTGACCTGGTTTCCATTTGCAGTCCTCACTTCCTTGAGGTTTAAATGTTACAGACAACCACAAACTTTCTCAAAATCTCCTGACCACTTGTAATTAGGGCCCTTGCTGCCCTTGCTGCCCTTGCTGCTGCTGTGTGTTTGCAGACACATAGGAAAAAACACAGCGCATGTGTGGTCCCTTGGCTTTTCAGCTACATGGCAGTAGGATAAATTTTTAACCAGCACAGTTCCTGTTAGGATTGGGGGTTGGACCTGATGATCTCTTGAGGTTCCTTCCAACCCCTACAGCTCTGTGATTAAGAGTATTTTTGTTCCATTCTGCGAGGAGTAGCGTCTTTAACTATCAGGTAAGTTTAAGGTCTCAGGCATGCACTATAAAGCAATGTGCAAACTGGCTCAGGTTCAGACAATTTTGACTAGGCAGCAGATGAGTAAAAGGACAGAATGTAGAGAGAGGCACAGACACTAAAAACAGAGCTCAGTTTTCATAAATTCAACGTCAGAGTAGTCATATTTAGTAATGCTTGTGCGTCACAGCAGAAGACTTGCTGTTAAAGAAGGAACCAAAAGAGAACAGGAGCTGGTAATTTCCACACAGAGTTCTTCCCAAGCCTGAGAATCACAGAATCGTAGGGGTTGGAAGGGACCTCAAGAGATCATCGGGTCCAACCCCCCTGCCAAAGCAGCTCCCTAGCTCATATTGCACAGACAGGCGTCCAGACAGGTCTTGAATATCTCCAGAGAAGGAGACTCCACACCCCCCTGGGCAGCCTGTGCCAGGGCTCTGTCACCCTCACTGGGAAAAAGTTCTTCCCCATGTTGGTGCGGAACTTCCTGTGCTCCAGTTTACAGCCATTGCCCCTTGTCCTGTCCCCACAGACCACTGAAAAGGGGCTGGCCAATTCCCCCTGCATCCCCTGCCTAAGATATTTATAAACACTTATTAGGTCCCCCCTAAGTCTTCTTTTCTCCAGACTGAACAGTCCCAGCTCTCTCAGCCTGTCCTCATAGGGGAGATGTTCCAGGGAGCCCAGAACTGGACACAATACTCCAGGTGGGGCCTGACCAAGGCAGAGTAGAGGGGGAGGATCACCTCCTTCGACCTGCTGGACACACTCTTCCTGATGCATCCCAGGATCCCATTGGCTCTCTTAGCCACCAGTGCACAAGAAGAATGGAGGAAGCCAAGGAGGAGGCTTAAAATATAAAAAATAATTTGAAAAATGGGTAGCTAAGGCTGCTGTTAGTAGGAAGAAAGTGAGAGCTCACAGTAAGAAAACAAAGTTTGGTTGTTGTGGTGTTGTGGGTTTTTTTAAACAAAAATACTTTCACCATTTTAACATTTTTTTTTGTCTCTCCCTTAAATATTTAGAACAGCAAAAGATGAACTCACAAACCACATAAATAAATAGCAAAATTTGCTTTCTTAACTGTCTTTTTTCACTACCTTGTTTCAGCCATTGTCATGTAAGATTTCAGTTGTTACAATGTCTACTATCTTCACACAGCTTTTATGATTTTTTCAAGTTGACCGAGCCTATTGAGCACTGAAATCCTGTAAGCAGATCTCTGATCTAAACGAGGACAATATGAACCTGTATTAGATGTGGGACGAGTCATGTATAATTCCTCAGAACTTCCTATGGAAATGCTGTACCCTTTTCTCTTCCCTCTCCGTGGACAAGGTGCTGCAGCTCCTGTAGTTCTTTGGCAGAGATCAGTAAATCAGAGCAACTCCAGCTGTGATACCTCAGGGTGAAAGACTTACTTGAATGCCACATCTGGAACAGAATGGTGTACAAGTTGTATTAATGAATCTGAGGTTTGCTTATTATACTTTAGGTAGGAAGGTGCTTCTAGAGAGTGCGCTGTGCAGGGCAGTGTAACCTGCTGTAGGTACTACAAAGGTCTTTTTGGCATTCATTTTTAGGGAGCAGGGTGGAATTCAGTAGCATTCAAGGCAATGCCACAAAGTCTAGGAAACACGAGGATTTGGGTTCCTCCAAATGGATGGTTTCTCCAAAATGGATTATGCTGGTTCCATCATTATGAGTGAGAACTACTCTTAAGTATTAAGATAACTTTTATTAAACCAATCAAAAGGTAATAAATGTATCCATCTGGTTCAGTAGAAAAGAAACCTAATTAGGTCATTCTGTATTATTCCTACTATGGTCCAATTACCTAGTTGATCTTTGGCCAGGATAAACTTTCACCCCTGCTGGTACTAAAAACTAGTGTGGACCACAATACTTCTGGTAAAAGCTCTGAGTTCTGCTTTAGTTTCAAAGCAAGATCAGTGAGATGGCACACAGGACACTGGGGAACCATTCTTATTGAAAATGAGAATGAAACAATGGAAGAGAAGGCAGCTGAACTATTTAGAGTTGGAATCACAGAGTCATTTAGGCTGTGAAAGACCTGATCATCCATGATCATCAGTTGATCGTCACCAACTGTCCCCCTACCACCTATATTACTCACTAAACTATGTGCCCAAGTACCTTATCCAACATTTCCTTGAACACCCTGAGGGACGACGACTCCACCACCTCCCTGGGCAACCTGTTCCAATGCCTAACCACTCTTTCTGAGAAGAAATATCTCCTAATTTCTAACTTGAATCTTCCCTGGCACAACTTGCAGCCATTCCCTCTTGTCCTATATTGCTACTTACCTGCAAGAAGAGGCTGACCCCCATCTCATCACAACCCCCTTTCAGGTAGTTGCAGAGAGCAATAAGGTCTCCCCTGAGCCTCCTCTTCTGCAGACTAAACAGTCTCAGTTCCCTCAGCCACTCCTCAGAATACTTGTGTTCCAGACCCTACACCAGCTTCGTTGCCCTCCTCTGGACACTCTCCAGGCCTTGATGTCTTTCTTGTAGTGAGGGGAATGATGTAGAGGCTAGTACCAGTGCTGCTCTAATGGTGTGGGATGTATTTTGGAGTGCTTTTCATGTTCACTGGTACTGACAGCAAAACGTTGCAGTAGTTATCAGCTCTTTTCTGGAGCACCTTTTTCTCTTTGCTTTGGCCCTGCCAGTGTAACTAGGACCTGTGTGTAATTGCCTGAAACCTCTGGAAACCATTCCAGGTTCCCCAGGGACCACCCTGAACATGGATGACAGAACCTTTTGATTGCAAAGCATTGCTTGGAAACCACAATATAATATCAGGTTTTGTTTGGGAAAGTGATGCATGCAACCACCACAGAAAAAAAAACTGTAGAAGCTCCTTCAGAAAGTGCTTTTGATACTGTTCAGAAAGGATCAAAACCAAGATCATTGAAAAAGACAACTGAACCACGCAGTAAATAGCACAGAAGTGAGAAGGGTGAGCTGCCTTAAAGAGGAAGGATTTCAAGTGTTTAATGATAGCTTAATGCAACGAGCAGTAGTGCTAAAATAAGGAAGTATGTTCTAAGTGGTTTGGTTTAGTCTTCTTTTGCAGTTGCTTGCAGAAGAATGACCAAAGAACAGGAAAAGCTGTAACCCCTCATATCTAGTTTGGTCTAATTGAAACAATCTTTCACGCTCAATTTTGAGCCCTCTCTTTGCAGACCCAGAATACTGTTTATGCAGAACATTAATCCAAGGCAGTTCAATCGTTAGCAAGCTCCAATCAGATTATTCTGTTTAATTTTTACTGTGCAGAAAATATTGTTTGCTATATTCCTGATTTGATTATTATTTCACTAGGGATTTGTGCCCTTCCCATTTGGATGGAATTGGGTGCTTAAAGAAAAAAAAAAAACATGCTAGAATTTTAAATCAGATTTTTGGTGATTGCATTTATTTTATCTTTATTACTGCAGCTCTGTCAATGTCTATTTTTCACTTGGAAGTAACAGATTTACTCAATTTCAGTACTGTTTCTAGTCACTGTTGGACTGAGTTTTCTGAGTATCTAAGAAGCGATCGGTGTAGAGATTTCAACTGTGTGCCCCAGCAGGTAAAGTTTCAGGGTTATGCTTGCATCTGTTCAAAGGAGACAATGGGTACATCTTGGGTCTTTGGTAGCCTTGTTGCTGTAGGTATCAGCAGAGCTAATAGAGCTGGGTAGCAGGGACTGCACAACCTCTTCACGCTATAGCCTGCAAGATCCTTCGCATCCTACGTTTGTGTGTCCTCTCTTGGGCATGCCCTGACATCATGCACCAAACAAACCAAGGGCTGTAATGGCTTTACAGCTCAGAGTCTGCTCCTGAGATGCCTCTGAAAGGTCTATCAGCTGCTTACCTCTATGGTTGCACAGCCAGGAATACCTGTGTGTGTCCTTCAATATTTTTTATTTACATTATAGACTTTATTAGGTCTCCTTTCTTATTGTGTGATTCAGCAAGCTTTTCAGCTTTTGCAATTTAGAGTTGGTGTCTTCACTTTCGGTGAACATGGGGAATCAAAGAAAATGTGCTCTTGACACCTGCTAGTTGTGCTGAAACCAAAAGTAATTATGGAAAAAAGTTCTAAATAAAAACTAGAAAATGGTAAATAACAGCTTTCCCCAATCTAAACACTAAGTTAGTTTAGCAGCTGTGAAACTATATTGAACCCCCAAATTTTGGATTTCTCATAATTGTCGATTTTTTACATCAGTGTTATATGATTGACTAATTTGCACATGATTCAGCAACATATGCTAGCTTTTAAAACTCATTTGTGTTATTTAATAGAGTGTTGTGAGTTTAAACTTGAGTAGTTTGTCAAAATTACCCATTTATTTGTCAACAACCATATTTTAAAGAGAGAAGATATTTTGCTGTGAGGTTGTTGGGCTTGATTTTTTTATTTTTTTTTAGGTTATACATTTTTGGCCATCCTGACATCAAGATGATTTGTGGAGTGGCTATTGTGCTTTGGGCGCTTTTTATAGCACTTTTCAGTTTATGGGCTGTGCAATGTTTGTTTTGTGACTTGAAACTGCATTATGATTTCTGTAAGCATTTTGTCTTCATGGATATAATATAATCAGATTTGTATTTTGAAGCCTATAACGTGATTACAAGAAGAAAAATGTTATGTTACTGCAATGGAAAGGCAGCTGTCTCTGATAGATGGCTTACTAAAACCTATTAGTTTGATTTTTGAATGAATTAGTGGCTTCAGAGAGGACTCCTTTCCATGCACATTGAGCATTTGGGTTGGTGTTTTTTGTTTACTTAAAATCTTTCAGTTGGCTGCGTTACAGCAGACTCTGGAAGTTAACTTCATGTGTTCTGTAGTTCCCTTGGTTTTCTGAAGAGGTTGTTTTATCAGTAGCTCTGATTTACGGCCTGTGACCTGCTTTTTTAGATGTTCAGAGTTGCTTTGAATGCATACTTAAGTTTAACAGTTCTGATCCTCAAGGTCTTGGAGCATTTGGTCTTGTGGTAATTTACCTGCAGGGGGCTATTAACTTGTCTTATTAGCTTGAGGTCATTATTTCCTGTCTGAATGAAGTGAAACCCAATTAGCATCCTCAAGTGTTTGAAACCTTAACTTGGAGAAAAGGGGAAAGAAAGGGAAAGGAAGGAAAAAAGTAATGGCAGAACAAAGGAGTAGAAAGGTTTGGCCTTGAAAACACAGCCCTGTGGTTCCATTTGTAGTTACAGCAGTGCAGAGCCACCATGGAAAGTTTGATCTTACCTCGTTGATTTAGGCTCACTTACTCCTTACTTCAACTGAGATGAGAACCTGCCAATAGGTGCCTGTTTTCCAAGGGGTTGTCTTGCTTCTGCTGTCAGTGGCAGTCAGTGCTGCATTTTTGGTTTCAGGAGAGTTGGGAAAAATCCAAATCCTGCACATGCATGTGCATTTACATTCTACCTGTGAACATTTGCTTTTGGTAGTACTCATTGTTTCCAGGCTCTCAGAATATTACCCGTACCTGTGGTCTTGGTGACGGACTTGTGTTTACAAGATATTGGGAGAGTTACATAGAAGAGAGCCACAGTGCAAAGTGATGCCTTAATTTAAGAAACTGAAGTGCTGCTGTTCAGGCTGTCTCTTGAACTCTGAACCTTCCACAGAATCATGGAATGCTTTGGGTTGGAAGGGACCTTCACAGATCAGCTAGTCCAATCCCCCTGCCATGAAGAGGGTCACACTGACTACAGTCAGGTTGCCCAAAGCCCCATCCAACCTGGCCTCGAGCACTTCCAGGGATGGGGCACCTACAACTTCTCTGGGCAGTGTGTTCCCCTGTGACACCTGTGGTGTCTCACCCCCCTCTGTACTTCATATTCAAACTAAATCTACCCTCTTTTATCTTAAAACTGTTACCCCTTGTTCTGTCACTACAGTGTTACCTACTAATGATAAAAAGCCTCTTTCTTTCTTATAAGCCCCCTTTAGGTATTGAAAGGCTGCAGTAAAGTCTCCCAGGAGCCTTCTCTTCTCCTGGCTGAACAAGCCCAACTCTCAGCCCGTCTTCACAGGAGAGGTGCTCCAGCCATCTGGTCATCTTCATGGCCCTTCTCTGGACCTATTCTAAAAGCTCCATGTTCTTCTTTTACTGAGGAGCTGTATGCAGTACTCTAGGGGTTCTTCATGGGAGCAGAATCATTCCCCTCAACCTGCTGGTCACACTTCTTTTGATGCAGCCCAGGATACAGTTGGCCTTCTGAGCTGCAAGAGCACGTTGCCATTTTATGTCCAGTTGTGGTGGTTTTGGC
>VZTU01031801.1:0-15601 GCA_013400835.1 Zapornia atra
CTCAGGAGCGGAAGAATAAAAGAAACACACAATTGAATTTATAAGCTTCATGCCAATAAATACTGATAACACTCCCTTCACTCTGCTGAAGTGGAGAAGCAGTCTTCATCTTTCAATTTAACATGGAAACTAAAGGTGGTATGAAAATCAACAGCTGTGTATCCAAGAATACATATGATGTCTAAAAGCCTGAGGAATTTGGATCAGGTGTTTCCAAGTGTGGCCTAATGTCTTAAGCATAAATCCATCATCTGGTCAATCCATCTATTTCGTTGCAGGTCGTAAGAAACAAATCTTTTTACTCCTTATGGAAATATTTCTGTACTGAGAAAAAAATCTTTTTGCTATTGGTGTTCCTTTCTAATCAAGAACTTCTGAAAGAGAAAACAAAGGAAAACCAAATCTTATTCACTTGGAAATTTGTTTTCACTTGCAGATTTGAGGGACACTGTCCTGTGAATAATGGGAACCAGTATGAGCACTCCAATTGAAGGAAAAGTGTGTTTATTTTTCTGCCTACTGCCTTTTTTTTGCTTTATATCTTGACTTTGGCACTTGATGTCTTGATTTCTGATCACTTTTTTTTCTGGGGTATTTTTTTGTGGGTTTTTTTTTTTTATAAAAGGCTAAAACTATAGTTGGTAACTTCTTATTTCACATTGCATAGAAGAGATTAAGATGAAAAGAGCCTTGCAGAGGCAACTGAACTAAAGGAAATTAATTCTAATGTTTTTTGTACTTCTAAAGTAAAGATTATTTCTAATGAACTAATGTTTCACTGTCAGAATTGGGGGTTTTTTGTTGGTATTTTGGGATTGTTATTTTGGTTGTGGGTTTTTTTAAGTTTTGTTTGTTTGTGTGGTTTTGGGGGTTTTTTTTGTTTGGTTTTTTTTTAGTTTGGACATATTGACTATTCGATAGCACTGTGCAGGCCTAGACCAGATTACTTTGGGTTTGTTTATTGGTAGCAAATGAATAACACTACTGGTCTGAAGTGTTACATACTGAAGAATACATCATCTTATTCTGACAATGTCTTATTCTGACAAAGGGAGTTCTGTCAACTCCAGTTCTACCTTTTAGGGCTCAAATCAGTGCAGTGAGATACAACTGAAAAATCTCTTCTTACACATATTTAGTAATTTTCTTAATATTTGGACCCCAATCTCAAATTTTTCAAGGTATTCTTATGCACCTATATGCTAAAGGTTTCTAGTGTTCTCCCAAAGAAATTCCCAGAAACTTTAGTGGTAGTTTGTATTAAAGAAAGGAGAACAGAGAAATGTTATTGCCTACAAACAGGCACTAATCAAATGAAACAGGTCACTGCTTTATAAAACTCCAAGAAAAGAAGGGGTTAACTTTTCTTTCACTGACCACCTAGTGTTTACACTGACCACCAAGTCTAGAGCAGAGTAGTTCTGGCAGATACTCTGCCAAAGTGAGGTGAGCTTTTTGCAGCCTGTCTGCTTTATTCCCATGTGTGTTACCAATTAGTAGCTGCCTGAATTCACTATTAATAGAACAGTGCCCAAGTGCTAAGACACTTAGAAGCTGCTGTACGTTTGCAGCCAAATGCTGATTCCAGCTGATTCCCACACTGCACTGCTCAAGAGTATTTTTGAGTCACCATTGCCCCTAGAGATGGCCATTTTCTGTTGTTATTTTGAATACACATGGTGATCTCAGCTCTTGGCTCAGAGATTTCTGCATTCTTTTGTAAGCTCCTACACAAAAGCTTTTGTGCTTTAAAACAGATGCCCAAGGGACTGTGTCATTGTCTCAGGAGGCTGAGCTAGAGAAAGCCAGATGCCTGCAGAGAGGCTGACATCCTGGTGATAAGTGTGGAAACTGTGTCCCTGCTCTTCTGGGAGACCAGGGAGTGTCGTGTCCCCCCCCACCCCGTGAGACACCAGCTGGGAGGTGAGTTCACACACAAGCTGTCTCTGCTGCCAAGAACAAGCCAAGCAGGTTCCTCATAGAGGGCTGCTTTCATCCTTGCCCTTTACCAGCCAGCAGTACCAGGTGCTAGCAAACAGACCAAGTCTTCTCAGTAAGATATACTAATTTGGACAAGCTAGGCTTCCAATCCTCTCCATCTTACCAAAGGGGAAACTATTCATCAGCTTCAGATAAACACGTTACATCTGGAACAGGTGGGTGGATGCTGTCTGGACAGAGAAAAGAAGGGTCAGATACTGCCAGGCCTTGGACTAGAAAGTCTTTTGCTATAGAAAGGGAAAGTTCCTCTGCAGCTGATTTGGTATCATATCTTAACATAGTTGTCACTTTCATTGAGTGTCTTTCACCAAGCCCTTTCCAGGAAAATGGTCTAAGGCAGAAGAAAATGTATCTCCAGGGTGGCAGAGAAAAGACACTCATAACCAGTTTTGAGAACTGTCAGATAGTGACACAGTTTCTCCCTCCACCCGCCACCACATAGTTTACAGTAAGTGGCATATCTGGTCTCCCAGTGAGTTTTAACCTACAACTCCACTTTTACCAGAGTAAGTCTGTATCTGCTCTTTCTGGATTTGTTCACATGAGTAACGTCAATGTTGCCAGCAGGACCATTAATACAGATGAGCATTACTCACACAGACGAGATGTACTGGATTAGGTCCTACATGGCAATACCATAGAAACTCCAGTCTGGATTTGCCCGGATAAACACACTGCAATAGCTAGACAGCTAGACACCTGGCAGGCAAGTAAGAAATTAAATAGAAAACCCAAAAATACCAATCCATATTGGGCAGTGTTGGTGCAATATTTCACACCTGTTATTTTTTAATCTACCTTCACCACCTTGCAAATATTCAGCACCCTTCTGCATACATAAGAAATCTATACTGAACAGTGAGAACAGAAAAGCCAGTCATAGGTCAAGTGTGCCTAAGTGTGGGTACAGTCTTTGGAAGCTGTAATAAAGAATGAGCACCATGGTCACCCTTGGTGTATGCAACAGTGTGGCTCTCTCCTCCCTCTGAAGAAAGCTTCAATTTATACTTTGTTTGTGAAAACAGTGAGAACCCAGGTATTTTTTCTTCCTGAAGATTCTTTTTTTTCTACTTTTAAATGCAGTTTAGCCCATGTAAGTTATTAAGCATGAAAATATAATATGACCACAGTTAAGTAGCATTCTGTCAGAAATTTTCAAAGTTTTGGAAGGTAACATTATCAGATATAGGTCAAACACAATATACCTGTTAATTCTTACTGGTCTTCCTTCTGTTTATTACCAAAAGTTAGCATCTGCTAATGTCTCCTAAATGCTGGAGGTGCTTGCAGGAGTTCTCCTTCCAGTGTCTGTTTACTGTTTCCAGGGAAGATTGATAAACAGTAGAACATCACTGTTGATAACAGTCCAAAACAGTAGAGCATCATTGGTGATAGCAGGCTTCTTGTCACTACACCCAGTACTGGAGAAGAGTATTTGTTTGGACCGCCACATGAAAGGATCAGCCATACCATGATTTGTATGATGGCACAGTTTGGTAATTCTTATGCAATTTTATTCAGTAATCATGAGTCAGTCCATGACTTAGAAACAGAGGAGAAAATGGTTTAAAATATTTTTGGTTAAATACAAATCCAGCTCAAGGCAAGAAGGGTCAAGTTTTCCCAGTTGCCCTAAGGAAGCTTACCAGAATTAGCATCACCTGGATGTTATCAGTAAAATTCAAAGTTAAGCATGTGTACTATATCCTGCTACTGGTTTTTCAGGCCAGCTCCAGGATCAGGAAGACAGCACCGCAGTGTGTCATATTTGGACATTTTCCCACAGAATAAGAAAGGCCAGAAAATACATCTCTCAGGCCATACCCACTGAGGAGAGTATAAATACATCCTGCAAGCATAAGATTAGCGGCTAACAAAACAGCAGGAAAGGGCAAAGAAGCTGTATACTCTGCGTCAGCACTGGGAGATGCTTTCCTGAGAAGATCTCTTCTGATTTGACTCCTGAATTCTGGCATCACATTTACTCAAGTCATCTACGTGAAACAGGAAGGATAACAAATAAGCTCTCATCAGCTGGGGTTCAAATCACTCAGTGACCACGCACTAATAAGACACATCAAGCAGATGCAGCCAAGGCCACCAGAAAAAGTAGTTTGAATTAAATTCCTCTTGTGCCCTGAGCTTTGAGTCTAGCTCCCAAATGCTGTGGGCAACACAGAGAGACCCAAAACCATGCTGTGTGTTAAGAGATATTCCAAGCACATCTACCCAAGACTGGTACGTTTTTATGCCACTGTGCAAAGCCTCACAGAAATGCTTCATACTCTGTACTGTCACTGCCATCTTTGACCTAATAAGGAAAAACACCACCCTGAATCTGGAGTCTTGAGTCTCATCTTCTAAAGAGCACAGCTCAGAACACAGATGAGGGAAATGTGTTCAATCACAAGCCCCACACTTTTCCCTCCAAATATTTTCATTGCAGTACCTTCTTTTTCTGGGGCAGGGTGGATAGGGCAGGGTGGGGAGTCATTTCAATATACAGGTGTCTTACCACAGTTGCTAAGCAATGGAGAGTGTTAGAAAAATGTCAGAAAAAGGAAAGGGTAAAAGTGACACAGTTCAAGTCCTTCCTGGCTGTAATCTGCAGTGACAGCTTTCTACTATGCATTTACCATAAATCATTGTTGGTTTTAATTTATTGGTATATTTACAACTCCGGATTTTTAACATTCCTAGCAGAAATGTATAGACATTAAAATAAAAAGAAATTCCTGGGACACGCTGAGGCAGATTGCCTAGTCAATACAGCTACAGTAATTTATATTTAGGAAGATTTATTTGTTTATGCCTGTGCTGTAATATACTCTACCAGGTTTTTTATCACAGATATTGTATTTCAATTCAAACTTGGTCACTGCCATTTTTATATTTTAACACATTTCTGACAGCTCAACGCATAGAGTTCAGCTGAAAATATTCCAGGCAAATTAAAATATCAACCGAACAGAAATGCATCGTGCATTGCAACTTCATTTTAACTAAACAGATCAATGGTGTTCTGTCTATTACCTCAGCATGAAAGGTAATTGATGTAGCATAATAAATCAATGTCCCCTGAATTTTCTGAAAGCTTCACCGAAGTTCTCAATCATTAGCATTGGGGATCGTTAGCATTGATATAATAGGAAGTATAACATATTTGCTTTGATTAGTTGTAAACCAAGATATGGTTATCAGTATGCCTAGTCATAATGAAGACCCTAAAATAACTTTAAGAATGTAATCATGTATTCAGTTAAACAGAAGATGTGTTGAAATAATTATTTCATAGCACTGATGCAAACAGGTGTGCATAACCTTCTGTAACGAATTTGGCAAATATAATTTATGTGATGGCCTTAAGCTAAAGTATAGCAGCCACTGGCAACATGCTTGCTTCTTTAAAAAGTGCTTGTTTTGTGTGAAAGACGAGCTTTCTTCTTTGTTGGCTTTGGCACTTATTTAAGAAATCTTCCCTTCAAAATCCATCTAGTGCAGTACCTGTAGGAAATAAATTCTGTTCCTAGGAGAACACCAGAATGGTCCTTGCATTGTACATGTATGCTCACATGAAGTTACCACCATTTAGATTAGAATAGGGTAGAATATTTTAGCTGGAAATGACTTAAAGTGGTAGTCTAGTCCCACTGCCTGATCACCCCAGGGCTGAGCCAAGTTAAAGTACATTAAACAATGTTAAAGCAAACAAAGTTAAAGCAAATTAAGGACAATGTCCAAATGCCATTTACAGGCCTGGGCCATTGACCACAGAAATCCCTCCTTATATCCAATCTGAACCTTCCCTGGCATAGCATTGAACCATTCCCAGGTGTCCTATCACTGGGTACCAGGGAGAAGAACTCAGCACCTACCACTTCACTTTCCCTACTCAGGAAGTTGCAGAGAGCCATGCAGTTATCCTTCAGTCTCCTTTTCTCCAACCTAGAAAAGCTCAGTCCTTAGCCACTCCTCACAACTTTTTGTCTCTTCCAGCAGCTTTGTTGCCTTCCTCTGGATGAATTCAAGGACCTGCACATACTTCTTAAATGGAGTAGCCCAGCACTGTACACAGTACTGCAGGTGAGGCCACACCAGCTCTGAAAACAGTGGGACAATCTCCTCTTTTGACTGTCTGGTTATGCAGTGTTTGATGCAGTCCAGGATGCTTTTTGACCACTTGACTGCCAGGACATGCTGCTGGCTTATGTTGAGCTTAATGTCACCAGCACCCACACATCCCTTTCTGCAAGGCTGCTCGCCAGCCACACCTCTTCTACTTTATATTTGTGCCTAACATTTTTCTGTCCTGGGTGCAGAGTCTGGCATTTGGCCTTGTTCAATTTCATCCCATTAATCATGGCCAAATGCTCCAGTCTATCTAGAGTCCTCTGTGAGGCCTCTTGTCCCTCAGGAGAATCAATAGCACCTCTCACTTTGGTATCATCAGCAAACTTGCTAATGAGGCATTCAACTCCTCCATCCAGATCACTGATAAAAATATTGAACAGAACTGGCCCTGGAATTGAGCCCTGAGGAGCACTGTTGGTGACCAGTCACCAGCCAGATGTATCCCCATTCACTACAGCCCTTTGAGCCCTGACCATCAAACAGTTCTTCATACAGTGCACCTTGAACCCACTCATCCCACAGTTGGACAGCTTATCCATAAGGATGCTGTGAGGGACAACATCAGAAGTCTGACTAAAATCTAGAAAAAATACATCCACTGCTTTTCTTTCATCTACTAAGCGTGTGACCATATAATAGAAGGATATTAAATTAGTTAAACAGGACTTTCCCTTTGTGCGCCCATGTTGACTGTGCCTGATGGTTGTATTGTTCTTTAAATGCCTTTCAACAGTATGGAGTATAAATGGCATAATTTTTCCAGGAACTGAGTTTAGACTGAGTGGTCTGTGGTTCCCTGGGTCTTCCCTCAGACACTTCTTGTGGATTGGAATAACTTTGGCTAGCTTTCAATCATCAGGGACCTTGCCAGACTCCCAAACCTTTTGGTAGATGTTGGAGAGGGGTCCTTCCATCTGCTAGTTCCTTCAGTACTCTGGAATGAATCCCATCAGGTCGTATGGACTTGTCAGTGTTCCACTTGATACAGCTGGTCCCTTACAACTTTTGTGTTCACAAATAGAAAGTCACTGTTCCCACATTCATGGGGATTGGGCAGCCCAAGGACAATGCTTCCTGGGTGATCAAACCGTATCACAGTAAAGCATGGAAAAAGTACTTCCATCAGGTCCTGGCACATCCCAGCTTTGTTGGCGCAGTTCACTAAGAGAACAGAAAAAGCCTTTCCTTGCTCTGACCTATATGTGACTGGGCAAAGAAAGAAGATGCAATTTTTTAATAGATAAGAGTTTCCAGAAAATCTGAAGAAGAACATATATTTTTTTCCCTGAAAATCATTTTGATTGCTTGAAAACTGTATGCAACCTACACTAAGATGAACAATCACTACATTGATTAACCTTCCACAAAAGTATGAACAAAATTGCATAATACATGCTTGTAGAATAGTGCCACAAGATTTGAAGAAAAGCAGTGTCATTGCAGTACTTAGGTAAATTGTTTTCGGGAAATTCAGCAGCGCCTTAACGCCTAAAACCTCCCTGTTTCCTGAGAAAGAAAAACTATGTATATGTGAGGGCCTGAAGAGAAACTTTCTGAGAAGTAGTCCCATCTGTCACCTAGTAGTTACAGAGGTCATGTTTTGAGAGCATAAGCATGCCACTGAACACAGCATGGTCTGAGTCATGGCCGTCGTTGGAGCTACGTTTAGCAGTATATCATGCCAATGGACATTCTGTTTTCAGACAGCAGTGGGAAACAGCTCCTCAGAATGGCCAGGCCATTCAAGTTAGATTGAGAGATTGCAAGCTGAATGTTTACACAGACTATGGCTCCAAATTAAAAGCTATCTCACTGAGTTGCTCTTTAACTTCTACAGTCTAAACCTAAGACCACTATCTCTTGTTCTCTTCTTCTTCAGCTTATAAGGATGAAAGAGAAAAGGTTAGACACACAGCATTATGAATAGATCATGCTGAATTCTGAGAAGCACTGTACCAAAATTAATCAATGACTTCCAACGTATTAAATCCAAGCATGAAGCCTTTCCTGCTGCAACAGTCTGAAACCCTGAGTTTCTGTGAATGTAATATATGCAGGTAACATAAATGCATCATTAGGTCACTGCTACAAATTAAGTGATGGAAAAATATCAGGCACCACAAAAAGAAAGTGAAAGTTACTATCTATAGATGCAAATGACCAGGTTTCAAAAGTATCATGAGGGACTGCTGAAGTCACACCAGCTGTTTTAAATACATGAAGATGGGAAAGACTTGGTTAATAACTGATAAAGTACTAACAAGGAGATAAGAGAAATCTCAATAATTAAATAGCCAAAAGAGAGCCTATTTCCACAGAAATTTTAAAGTAAAAGAGGTGGTTATTGCCATTTGACTCATTACAGAAGTCTGCCTGTTAGCACAGTCAGAGATAACAACTTTTAACATATTTTTGCTGACCCAATGTTATCTGCTGTCATTTTCACCCTGGAGTCATGTATTACCAGCTTGCTTCAAGCAATGTGTTTTCAGAAGTCACTCAGTTCAGACATTCATCACATTCAATTCAAGTACAGCAAAATTGTGCAAATAAGTAATGGTTCCTTAAAAAAAAAAAGGATGCAGGGGAGCATCTTCATTCAAACAGATATGCACCTTTTAAACAACGTTTGTCTGGGTGAGTCTGTTTGGGCCCCTCACCCACACGAAAAGACCCTACAGGCAAGACAAATGAAACTGAAAAATATGAAAGAGCTGTTTCTCAGTTGATACACACAAGAGGGGTAGGTTTCAGGTCTTCTTGGCACCCTGATGAGGCACTCAACCATCCTTTGCTGATGAGGCAGGTGTCTGAACTGCGGGAGAGCAGCCAGTGCCTAGAGTTTCCCAGATCTTCAGTGTTGCTGAGCTGCCCTCTGCCACCAGCTCCCTTCACAGATCTTACAGTGGTGACTTAGTGATGCCACACAGTCCTTAGATTAACCTCTCTGCTTGCTCTCTTTAGCCTTTACACTTCTCATGTAGGTGTTTTCCCCTCTTGGATGCTCACACACCTGATGATCCTGTTCCAACTACCCTCCCTCCTTAATCTTATCATCCTTATCTCTCTGCAGGCTTTCTTTCTGCTTATTCCCATACCCTCTTAGTGGTATCACTTCTGAGACAGGGCTGTGCAGCTGGGTGGGATCAGAGCTGGATCCTCATCTACTATGGATCCCATCTCAACAGTAAAGGCAACTGTGAGCCAGGGCTCCTTGTCTGAAGCAGGCACTCATCCCCTGAACACAGCACACTTTTCTTGTGAGTGTCAGTGGATGCATATCAAGTTGTTTCCTTCCAGATTTCCTGTCTCCAGTTTTCTTCACTGGCTCAAAGGCTTGTGTGCAACAGGAGAATCCCTTGGTAACAGAATAGGAAGTGGAAGAAATCTGGCTGGACTGCTCAATGCTCTTACTGAGACAGAAGGATGATCCCAGTGCTTGAATTCAGGTTTTAGGAACTGCAAAATGAATGCCCCAGGGAAAAAAAGGCACTTTTTTTTTTGCATAATGCAATGTTACTATTTACTTTACCTGGCAACCAAGACTGTAATAAAAATTCAGATGAGATGTCTGTTTTAAAGAGTTCAAATCTGTAGGAACAGTGTGCAATCAAAATGATTAGGCATAGGTGTGGCTGTAGTTTCTACTGACTCATTTGACCCTCTCTACTTCCTGATTCCTGATTCAGGATTTTGGGTTGGTTCTTTTAATGCCTACACTGTCCCTCTTCATGCGTTGTGTGTTCTGTTCCATTACAAGGCTCACAAGGAAATTAAATAATCCAAGAGAAGACAATCAATCACCTGCCACAGTTAAGATTTCAGAGCTATGAACCCAAAAAGGCAACTGGTGTAAACATAAATGTGTGAAGAGACTTCAGTGAAGCTAAAGTGCTTCCATGAATTGGAGACAAATTTCCAGAACCTGAGAAATTTTTTAGGCTTTTTTTTTTACCCTTGAAACAAACCTAGAATATGTATCTTCTTGAGCTGAATTGTCTCTTTCACCCCAATGGAGATGTCTCAGATAAAGCACCATAAATAGCACTGAACAGTTGTCTTCAAACAGCTCAGTCCCACTTATACCTTTATACAGCTGATTTTCTGCAGGCAAGTGTATTTTTCCATGTTTCAATGGAAGGTGACTTCTTTAATTTGGGCCCGAGCTAGAACTTTCCAAAACTGTTAAGACCTTGAGTTGAGAAAAGGAGAACAGTCTCAGGACACAAAGTCATACTGAATTTCATGAAAAGTGAGAGTGAGACAGACAGGCATCACAGAACAAATCCTTTTATGACCTCTTTTCCAAAAGCACTGTGCAGTAGCTAAGCATTAAATAACAGTTCAATAGGTTTTCATCAATGCAGCAAAATAATTATCTGGGGAAAGTTATGTAACCTCCAACAAACAAGGTCAGAGATCATGATATTTTTATACATGGTCTGTAAGACTCTCTCCTGCATGAAGTAACTTCTTGGATAGAAAGAAAACTCATCATCTTTACAGTACTGAACACAAATGACCTATTATTTTAGCAACAATTAAGATTCCTTCATGCAGAGACCAATAGGGAAATTAATTTTACAATCACAATGGTTATTCTACTTCTTGGCCACAGGCACATACACAATTTCAGCCTGAAAAAACAAGCTGCATCTTTCTTTATTTCAGGAGCCAGTTTAGAAGTTAACTTTTTGTTCTTTAGTTACCCCAATTTGTTCTACTGAATTGTCTTTTCTCTTTTTCCTGGAATACATAGTGATACTATTTTTAACAGAAGTGATACCAGGGCACAGCTAATCAAACCCACTGTCTAAGATCCAGTTAACAGCAGAAGATCTAGATATGAATTCAGGGCTGAATACCATGTCCTTGCAAGAGCAGCTGCAAGTAAGTTTCAATCATTAACCCATCACAGATACTGCATTAAATAGATTGTTACTGTTCTCAGCAACCATAACCAAGTCACGATCACATGACAATTTTAACTGCACCTTATCTGAAGACTGCTGCTTACCTGGCCCTACTTGTTACACCTTCTGGGTGGATATGAGAACAGTTCTAACACAACTTTCTGTTTCTCTGGAATGTCTCAGCTCAAGAGGTTTTATTTTCCTCTTGCTGAGATTCTGAGGTTCCTGACACTAAGCAATAGGCTTCCTGGGTAAAATATTGCCACTCTTAAAATCAGCTGGACTGTTGCAATCAGGTTCAGTGTGGTCAGGATTTATTCTACTGAGTTTGGGGCTTCCTACTCAACTGTGTGCAGAGCAATAGGTGCTGCTGCATATCCCAGAGCTGGTGGACCTAGAACAAGCGGGCTCTGTGTGTGTGTGTGTATCAGTCTTTCAGAAGACCCTTCCTAGGTCTGGGGCATCTCTGCAGGCTGCATGGATAATCCCAGTTTCAGCCGAGGGCTGTGAGTTCACAGAAATAAATGTTTGGCTGATATGTTTTGGGTGCTGCTCTGCTTTGACAGCCATTTCCCACCACCTCTGCCCCAACCCTGAAGCATATGGCCACAGGACTCAAGCTCAGTAACAGCTACAATGGAATTTTTAGCCTGTATCTGAGATCCATTTTCTATGCCAGCTATATCAAAGTTAAATCCTGTCTCAGGTTGCCAGCAGCTCTTCCAGAGTCCTTGAGGACTCCATATATAGCCATCAGTTTTTCCATCACTCTTCAAGTTCTCATGAATATTTTGACATTATCTTGTGATGATATTTTCAACCAAATAAACCTTCCCTGGTCAACTCTGTGTCAGATCCAGTATGTTGATACAAACTTCCATGTTCTCCCACTTGAATGCTTCTATTGACTCTTTACTGGCTGTGGTATTGCAGCCTTTCCAATCCTAATTACTGCTCACTTACTACTAATTTACTATTAGTGTACTGTCAACTTACTCTTAATTTACTATTTAGGGGGGAGAACTGCATCCACTTCCTCCACTGAATGTCTTAGACTAGCTTATACAATGTAGACGCACTAAATGACTTACATTATGTGATGCAATTAGTGAGAAACACAAGCAGACTCACACTCTACACGGCGCTGGCCAAAGACAGGGAAGATACCAGGAAGAACTTCTTTACTGAAAGGGTTGTCAAGCATTGGAACAGGCTGCCCTGGGAGGTGGTAGAGTCATTTAAAAGGCATGTAGATGAAGTCGTTAAGGACATGATCTATAGGTGGACTAGTCAGGGTTAGGCTATGGTTGGACTTGGTGATCTAAAAGGGTCTCTTCCAACCCAGGAAATTCTATGACTCTAAATCAGTTTCAGTACTGTGCGTAGAGTAGGACAACATGTCCTTTGTCATTAAGGCAGCTGTGAGCTGGTACCTCCCCTGGTAAGGGCTCCAGTGGTGCTGCTGTCAAACAGATTAAGGTAAGCCCTTTTCCTTACTGTGCTTACATGTGTATTAGATGAGGCAAATATTCACGATTTTGGCTCCTGAGAGGCCTGAGAGGTTCATAATCTAAATGGGATGAAAGGAAAAGTGAGGGGCAAGATCTCAGAAAGAAATTCAGCTAATTAGGGTAGAATTATAGAATCATAGAATAGTAACGTTTGAAGGGACCCCAAGGATCATAGAGTTCCAACCCTCCTGCCACAGGCAGGGCCACCAACCTCCAGGCCTGGATCTACACAAGGTTGCTCAGGGCCCCATCCAACCTGGCCTTGAACACCTCCAGGGACAGGGCATCCACCACCTCTCTGCAGCCTGTTCCAGCACCTCACTACTCTCTCTGTAAAAAACTTCCCCCTAAGGAAAGGTAGGTGGCTAATTAATCTGAGAACTGTTTTTAAGTAATCTATTTGTGGGTGTTTGATTTTTTCCTCTATTTTTATACAGAGACATTTTGTAATCTCAATGGGCATACAGATATCAAAATATTTAGACTACTGTGAGACAGAGCTCTTCTAAGTTAAAGAAGTGTCATTTCATATGAAATCCCTCTTTCAAAACATTCTTTAAAATATCTACGTATACACACACACACATATATAAAAATCTAAGACATTTCTCAGGGAAATACTATACTGTGATATTTTCTACAACTCAAAAAAAAAAAAAAAGTGTTTCTTTGATCACTTTGGCTGTACTAATTTCATCACCTGCATTCTCTAGTGGTCACTGGCATATGGAAAGGATCTGCTTCTGTTGACTTGTCCCTGCACAGAAAGGCCAAGTGGTAAGTTCTCCCTTGTCCACAATGCATGTTTTGTTGTAGCTGTGGTTTTTGATGGGGCAAGGGGAGTGTGTCCTGGGGGCGGGAGGTGAAATAATCTCCAGCCTCAGCTTTCTTTTCAACTCTTCCCACTGGTCACTGGCAATTTCCAGAGTGCCAGCAGTCACTGCGTGGTGCTCTTCCATGTCCGATGCTTCTGCTCGCGACTCCTCTATGGACAGACTGTCCTGCACAGTGGAAACCCCATGACACAGTTCATGGTGCCTCTCTTCTGTCCTGGCATGCCCGATTCAGCCCTGCATAGTTCAGCAGCCAGCTGGCATCTGACCTGCCTTTGCTCTTCTTCGTCATGAAATGTGGAGCACCATGGGATGGGATCTCTGCTGACACTGAAAAACAGCACTGCTGATGACAAATGTGCACCAGAGTATGGGCTAGACCAGTCTTGTTTCTGCAGTCCTAGCTGTAATGCCTTTTGACCAGAGGCAAGTGGCCCACACATTGTATCTTGCAAGCAGAGGCTATTACCTGGATATTTTCATTCCCCTGAAGCAAAAAGTATATACCGTATAGACTCTAGGTTTTAAATTATAATTTTTGAGCTGTCATGGTGTGTTAAAATGCAAGCCTTCTATGCAGTAAAGCAAATAATAATTATATAATAAGACAAGATGGAGAATAACTTTAATAATGTGCAAATATGTACCCATGGTAGTGAAAAGGAAGTTATTAAGATAGCTCCTAAAAGCAAACACTTTGAAGGTACTTGGAGTTGGGAGAAATTATTTGGAGGTTTGTAACAAGTGTGAAAGACCATTTGACTTTAAAGCACTGTAAGGGCTAACTCACCCATTTTGTGCTCAAGGAAGTTTGCGATGAGACCTTGTGCACTGCTTTATACAGCTCTGTGCTTCTAAACATTGCATCCATCAGCAATCAGTGGAGGGTAAACAAAATTAAAATAGCATTTGCATATATATATAAACTGAGCATAAAATAGTGTGGGTGTATATATGCTATAAATGCTTTTACACAGAGAGTGTATATATGCTATTATATAGTACACATATATACCATATACACACTGCAGCACACTGTACTGTACGTGTAGTACATCTATTCATATCTCTGATTCAAAAACCTAATTCAGGATTCATGTGTTACTACCTTGGAAGTACTGAAGTGAAAACACGAAGAGTAACCTGTGGTTTTGTGACCACTCACAGAGAAAGAGCGGAGAGAAAAAACAAAAAAACCCCTCTCCTCTTCCTGCAATGTCTCCATTAAATAAATGAAGCATAAGGTGCAACACCAGAAGCTACTGATCACACAGGCAGCAATCTAGCGGAGATTGTTCCACTTCACTGGATCTTTCCGAAAGTGCTCCAGCAGTGTCTCAGTAATATGTTCACAGCTAATCAGGGCAAAGTGACACACAGAGCTAACAACCCTTGAAAAACTATCGCTGCCATTTTCAGCAGCTGTTGAAAAGCACAGAAAAGAGAGGGAGAGTAAGAAAGCCGATATTCATGTTAACCTGGCAGAGCCCACTGGCCCTTGTCCCGAGTATCTGCAGTTACGATCTGCGAAATGCTGTGCCCTGCATCACAGGGCAGAGCCCATTGTCTGAGCAGGAAGCAAAACCCACAGCATGGTGGGGCCAGGCTGGAGCACAGCACTTGGGAAATCCTCTCTCCTGAGAGCCGTGCAGCACTGTTCTTGCCCTGAGAAGCACACCGAGTTTCCAATTTCAGCATTACTTCTACCCACTCTGGGAGGAAAAACGCTGCTCACTCCATCCGCCTGAACCGTCTTGCTCTTTCCCTCACCACCTCTGACTTCCTGGTTAGAGCAGACAGCATCGATTTCAACCCACAAAGCTCTAAGTAAAATCAAGGCTCCTTCTCAGAAGTTCTACATTATCACCTTGCATGTGAACCCCGTTCCCTGTACGGTCCTTAAATAAGCTAGAATTGTCGGTAGGCTCAGTGTAATGGCTTGTAAAGATAGACCCTAGGTCCAATTCAAAGAGAAGGTGACTGCCTTTGGGAAAGAGCCAGGAATGGCGCTTCCCAGAGGCTGCTTATGATTAGTCATAGTGACTAAATACATTAAGCTGAGGACTGATTTATGCAACTAGTAACTTGGAGATACAGATTCTACACGCTGTCAAGATGTATATTTCTATGGCAGCTCATGAACACCATCAAATATTTCCTTCCTAAAACATGTGCAAAGAAAAAGGATTCTTTTATTTATGTATTTATTTAT